>JADDOH010007119.1:0-165815 GCA_016648135.1 Agrypnia vestita
AAAGCTTACGAAACAATAGATAAAAGCATTTCCAAAGCAGCTTTACAGAAGTTTTGCCAGCATTTATGGTATTTGACAGATGAAGTGTCTGTTTTATCTTTATTTGACGATGATGTCGATCAAGAAACTAAAGTAAAAATGGTTGCTAACTTAGCTAAAGAAAACCCATCAGCCCACGATAAACGTTACATTGCATCCAAAGAAGAACTTTGTGGCCCACTTTTTGGTATGTCTTATATGTAAATTATGCTTCGATTTTCTTCTATAGTTTACCATACGATTGATAACCGTTCCTTCTGATTTAATTTCAGAGAAAAACATCGATGACTTCGTCTCTGTCGAAAGCAAGTTCCTATTTAATCGACTCAAAATTGATGACAGATTTCTGAAGAAGAGCCCTTCTTTATGGTGAAATAATGATTCGTGCCAACAAGCTCAAAGGAAGCTATTTACACTGAGAGCAGTTAATGATACGGCAGAAAGAGCGGTTAAATCAATGCAAGACTTTCATGGTTTAAGCACTGTTGAAGAGGAACAAAAGCAATTTTTATTACGTTACGTACAAGAACACAGAAACTTATATCCTGATTGTAAAAAGCAAACTTTGAAAAGGAAATTTAATGATTAATGTGTTTTATACTATAAATAAATAATACATATTATAAATGTGTTTTATTTACTGAATATAAATAATGAACTCTACAATGTTCCAATACCTCCATACTAACTTTTCAACTTAAACTTTGACGTCAAGTCGGCACGGGTTATCGTTATCCGATCTCAATAATATTTAATATTTAAGTTTTTGGAGTCAAATGAAAAAAAAATAGAGGGTATGCGTTTTGAAATTCGAAAAAAAAATTTCACCCTTATAGCCTGGGACACCCTAATATACAGTTATTGGCAAATATACATAATACGTACGTGGGATGGTAAAGGATTTCCTATTATTAGTGCGATAGGTTGGAAAGGGAAATAGGTAGATCTATCTAATATCGGGTGATTTTAAAAGATTCACCAGCTTGCTTTCATTATTCAAGATATTAATTACAAGGGTACATTTAATTTTAAACTACTCAAAGGCAAGCCAACGCACGTGTCACTGCCAACTGCGCCAAAATCAAAGAAGACAATGATGACACGATGAAAAATAATGCCCACTGAGTGCAATTATTCATTTCCATTGTCCACAATGCTTACGAAAAGCATCCATGATAGGAATATTGATGTATATTCCATATTTTTTACTTAAAAAACATAATTCTCAAGCGCTCTTATAATAAACTTTTTTTTTTAAATCATAGTGCTGAAACAAATTCGTTAACTGCGCGAAAAATACTTTTTTTAGCCCGTAAATCTTGTTACAAAATATAATTAAATAAATTGCTTTAAAATGGAGCCACCTGTGTTTGGCAAAGTGAAATTTTCTGGCATTTTTCATCGCGTAAACGTATCTTGTGTGCCGCACTCTCCACATAATGGCTGAACCTATCGCATACGTACGTACACAGCGGGTAGATGTGCGCATGTAACAACACAGCACGGAGTCACCCTACGTTATTTCACCAACGCAACGGGGGCATTATCGAATTCGGCTGAAAGCACCTGAGATGGTTTTTTGGACAAATTTTACAACATTTTACACTTTTATGCGGCGATGAGCAAGGATATGGCGTTGGATTTTTAAATCATTAAATTCATCAAGTAATGCAATATGGATGTTTTTATTACCATATCTATGTGGAACCCGTCAAAAAATATATATGTCGGTTCCTAAACAAGTATTTTTTAAAACAATTTTTATTAATCAATTAGAAAAGACATACAGAAAAAATCAAGTTAACGAAAAAATATTTTTAATTTTCACAGAACTTTGTTCTGAAATTGCAACTTCACAATAAGAGTGTGTTTCCTTTAATAAATATTTTTTTAATATAAAAAAAAACTTTTTATAAAATGAGTTACGGACGTTACAAAAAGTTACAGACAGACAGATAATGAAATTATTTGTATCGGGATATAACATAAAAAAAATTTAACACCATGTTTATACTTAAATTAACTAAAAAATAAAGAATTAATTTTCGTCTGAATTTTTTTGCCTCATTCTCCAAATAAAAGGTGGGCGCTTACAATAATTATATAGATTACAAAATTATGATGTTGATGGATGGAAAGAGTCCACGCTTTTATTTGAAGAGCCTAGATTAAATGGACACACTTTTTTTATTAGAGACATTAAGAATGAATGGAACCTTTGTATCCCTCCAAAAACTTATTTTTAACTAAATATTTAACCCAAACAACGCCTGGTATGAACAGCTAGTTTAAATATAAGCGCCATTTTTTTTTTTAATTTTCATGTAAAATAATTTTCTACTTATGTTTATTTTTACTTAACTTACTAATAAAATCACTTAGTTTATATAATAACACTAGTAACATCTTTTGGTGAACTCATTAACTAATTTTTCATATAGATTTACCATAAATATATGTGAGGTATAAAAACAAAGCCATCAATATATGCATGTTTAGCCACATTATACAAGATTTTATATACGTTTCAATAACAAAATATGTTCGTAAAATGCAAGAAAACTGGATGGCCAAAAGAGAGTTGGCAAAAATACACCTTATATTTTTCCAGCTATTGTGACGTCATATTCGAGGTGCAGAAATAAATATATATAATTATATTAATTAAATATATATATAAATATAAATATATTTATTTATAATAAATAATAGGTAAATAAAGATAATTTGTATTATGATTTATTACATAAATACAAATATAATGGTTTGAAATTTTTTTTACGAACCCTAGGGATGTGTTGAGATTTGTTTTTCGACGTTTTGCTGGAGTCGTACGCCGTGTTGTTAGGAGTGTCCCAGCATAGAAGAAAGCAACATAAATATGTACCTTCACACAGTGCAAACAATCTGCGGCCGCGCAAAAAATAATCAGGACATTTTTAACCCCCGCAGCGAAAGAGCACTATTATAAAGAGGCTGTGATATGATTCAAGACGCTTGAAGATTCAAATCGCAACACAACCGTATAGTTTGTATGAAATGTACGTTTATTTCAATACCTATATATGTCAAATGACCATAATATTAATCTTAATGGATTTGAAATACAAATCGACGAATGAGTACCAGATTTTAACTGTTCCAAGAATAATAGATAAATATGGACTGAGGACACTTGAATATCTAATTCCAATATACTTGAAACAAATACAATACAAAGCACCTTTTCCACAGACCTAAAGACTCCGAAATCAGTGGCAAATCTTATAAAGTGATTAATAGTAAACGACATAAGTTATACCTATATTAACTGTAGTAATATTATAATAATGTGATGTGTATTATTATTGTTATGTCAATGAATGATCAGTTTTCGCTATATTTAGATTAGTATTATTGTTAATGTTAATGTAATTGAAATTGTTTTTTTCTTGCATAAATTTTATTATTTTGTAGGTACTAAAAATTTTTTTTTTTATTTTGTTTTTGTTTTTTATCTCTTCTGGTTATAAAATTAAGAATATTTAGTAATATTGTAACATTAAATCGTGAAAATCAACCTGCAGACAAACCTCTTTTAAGACGTTTTGTGGGACAAGTGATATTTCAAAAATGTAAGTAAATAAATAGAAAAATAATTTTTTTATTAAAACATAATTTTATGATTTTTACATTTCATATGTGGCGATTTTGCATCCATATGCCACATTTTAGAAGATGATTAAATAGAAAATACAGAAAAAAATCTATTGACTCAATAGATTGACTTTTTTGTACATCTTCTATTTGATTTATCAAAATATTTTTTGAAGTACTTAAATAAATAAAGTCTGAATACGGAATAATAAAAAAAATAATAGATTCTTTAGCATACTAATTATAAAATTCAGTTCGGCTTACATATGCCCGAATACTGTATTAAAATTTTATTATCATTTTCTTTGAATAATAATAACAGGCAGCGAAAATTGATAAAGAAAAAAATTATTCTTTCGAAGTATTTTGACAAAACCTTTTGGTTTTCATGACGTTCTTTAGAATATCTTCAATATACGTTTTTCAGGTCACAGAAAGCATTTCGAAAACTCTATTCAAGTTAAGCCTGTTATGAAAGGGATTATACCCCCTACCCGTTCTTACAAAATATTCTTTGCCTTACTTACCTGTAAAATGAATCGTTTTTATATCATAGCACCTGGTGTCGAGTTTCGAAGTTCACCAAATTCTTTAGAGATCATGATGTTTTAGAATAAAGAAGAAACTTCGTGTTTTCATAATGAGAATTATCACAAAAATTTTCAAAATATTTCACGATCAAACTTTTCGCTCACAATGGTTATCTTCTAAGGTGGCATAATTTTAATAATAAACTTTTAATATTGAAAATAAGCTTTGTTAACGTTACCGATGATAAATTAATATGGGAATAAAATTTGGATAAAACTTTATGTAAATTGTTTTTATTTGTGTATTTATTTAGGCAACATTACCCTAAAGCCTTTGAAGTACAAAATAAAAATTACAATTAAAATTAAAAAGAAAGGTAAAAGAATGAAAACGTTGGTTAATCAAATATGTATATAATAACAGTACATAAAATAGTGTCAAAGTATAAAATACATAGAAGATTACATTAAGTATGTAAAATGCTATGAAAAAATCAAGAAAGTAGTGCTAACAAAACTAGATAGTAGATCCCAATAATTGATATATGGTTGAAAATTGAGAAACTAAATTAAGGAATAAAAAATTATTACAAAAAGAAGCCTTTTGAATGATTATAAATTGTGTTAAAATCAAAATAATATGTAAAGCTTCATTTCAATAGTACAAATCCCTAACACAATTACAAATAAAGTTAAAATGTACAAGTTATCCGTATATATCCACCGTTGTATCAATCAGTGTAACGCGGAGAGTTGTTTGACAGTGCGACGTTGAAGTCGACGAGTAAAATGAAGTATACCAGCGACAATAATTAAGAGAAGTGTTTAACAGGCGTTAAGTGCGACCATTTACATAGATGCGCAATACGAAATTGGCGTGAATTAGTGCAAACCTAAGAATGTTCCTATATGTTATTGTGAGTGTTGTTGTTGTGGTTAAATATCGGCTTGCAATACCGTGTCGAAAGCAGGGTGAGAACATTTTCAGTGTTGTGTTAAGTATTGGCCATCAATACTGTGTCGAAAGCTTGGTGTTTCTGTGTTTATGTATTACGTGGCAATACCGTGTCGGAGTCATGCTTTGTGTGTGTGTTTCATCTATTCTCTGATCACTATCTCTGCGGAAGAAACGTCGGCCAGAAAGGTAGTAATAACACAGCATAACACCCCAGAGACACAAACCAGAAGATAGTGCAAACCTGTCTGGCAGGGCGTGCAGTGAGAATAAGAATCATGATTTTTATTTAAACATATATTTGGAAAAAATCGAAATTAAATATTTATCTGGCAGAATATTATAAAATGTTAAAATCTGAATAATATGTAAATAAATTATTGTGATAGGAATATTACCAGCTATATCTCTAATTTGGGTGTCTTTACAAAAAATATACTGAGAAAAGGTCACGCTTCTTCTTCTCACTGCACGCCCCTGTGTGAGGAATATTTAAGTGACGATGTGAATGAAGGAATTTTGAATTGAAGGAATGAAGGAAGGAAAAAAGGTTTTCCGATGAAATTCTTGTCCTTGTGTTAATATTTCATTTGCCTTCCATAGCCTCGATCTCTTGACACTATGATATTTTATTTTATAAATTATCTGTGTATATTTTTTATTTACATTTTTATTATATAATTTGCGTTCAGTTAGTTTATAATGTGCAAGCTATTGTTGATTACTTTCTTGTATAATTTTACTTAATACTGTTTTTTACTACTTTTTTCAAAATGCCGAGCATCGTTTGCACACAAATAAATTAATAAATAAGTAATGATGATTGTACTCCTCAATATTTTTACCGCACATTTTTAAGGCGGTTTCTTTAGTAAAATGAAAATCTTTATTTGAGTGATTTTATTATATCTTTTGTTATAAAACAAATATTTTTGATTTATATTGTATTTTTATTCAATATTTACAATGTGTCTTAACAATTCATACGTGTTGGTTAATGTCTGTGTTCATCTATATCGTGGATAAGTGGCTTAACGAAGTTCTTATTATTCTAACTGTATGAAGAAGTAATGGATCTCGATTGCGTGCTACTAACAATGTTTGCAAGGAAGATTTCTAAGCTTTACGTCAGCGATAATGTCCTGTCTCAGTCAGTAAGACGAATGAAGTTTTTGTTACCTGAGTGTTTCTTTTTTAGTGTGATTCTTTTGTTCCAAATAATTGTTTTTCTTGTTAAAATCAAAGAAATAATTTCAATAAAAAACAATCGCATAACTGATTTTTTTCTTTATTTTCAGGAATATTAAATTGACGATCAACATAAAGCAAGCATTGGAGGCAAAATTATCATTCAATATCTTAAAAAGTACAAAAACAAAGCCGTGAACTATAAATTTCACGATGATCGCATTAAAATGACTACTAATGAAGCGATGACCAACAGCTATTTATGAAATGATGCCATTCTTTCGGTGACTTGGGAAAAACCCACCGACCCCTACCAAATGACCCGATGACCTTTCACGAAGAATTGGAACCCCATCGACGCTGGTGACCAGGAAGTGGTCGGCATGGGGACGGTTTTTCTGCTTTTGCTGTGCCTACCAACAGTATTGCTTTCGTCGCCGAAGCATTCAGGTAATTTATTATATTTCCAAGAAGTATGGACTACATTTGAGTACAGAATATTATTGTTTTTAAAACATTATTCATATATTTGTTTGATGCATAAATTATTTTACTAAAAAATAAACAAAATACGTTAACTAAATAATCATATATTCTCCAGCATCATTTACGATTGATTTTCAATTATCTGGCAGTACCTATTTTTGCAACCAAGGAATGCAACTGAAAATTTTCTTCAGGGGTTATGGGTAGAATCGGCAAAGTTGAAAATTGAATCCAATAAGATCAGAATAATATGGCTTCCCACCAAACTCTTGAATAGATATATTTGTAATTTTAACAGCATGCGGACGGGTATTATCATAGTGAAAAATCACTACATGCCACTTCTAGATTTTTTACTCGACACTATTTTCTATAAATTTATCATTAACTTTATACAAATTCAAGACGTTTCCCTAATATTATGCCCATTATATTAAAATATTAAAATGCCTATCCCAGAAAACGCCTTGGAAAAGTACGAATGTATGCATGAATCCAATACATTATGATAAACTGACTATTACATTCACATAGACCCTCACACAGTGTGCATTTTCTTATATATTTATTTATGCATTTATTTTTAAAAAAATTGTAATTTTATTGTGTGTTTTTAATGATAATTATAAAATATACGAATGTAGCATAAAAAAATGCATCAAATTATATCAAGGTTCTAAAAAATGAATTGATAAATTAATAAAACCACGGAAAAAAATAATAATATGGTTCATTGATAACTTATAAAAAATCTCTTACGTTTCAATAATTATTTTAACATTTAATGACGCAAAAAATAAAATAAGAGCATTGAAAAACAGATTTTTTTTTCACGTATAAAAACTTTATCGCGATTCTTTCACACTAATTGACTTCTAGCGTAAAGGGGATGGGTATCATATTTAAATTAAATATTTTAAAGACAAACCATTTTGAAGTTACTTATTTACTTTATAAATTAGATTTTTGTTTAAGTTTTAAATGAATTCTTCAACCAATTGATGTTCTCTTTGTGCGGAGATTATTTATAAATTATTTCAGTCTTTGAATTGGTTTATAACCAGTGGAATTGTGTATCTAAGTCCAGTTATTCAATTTCGTCTGGGAATGTAAGATTTCTTTGTCTGCATTTTTTTTCAAACAGTGAAAAGGTTACGGAAGTTCAAGAAACTTTGACTCAAAAATCTGACAAATGAATAAATAAGAAAATTATTTATATGTTTCATAATATATTTATTTTTTAAAAGCATGGATTTTAAAAGCTTGATATTCAAAATATGTTAGATTTTTATATAATTTTTTGTTCTGAATATGAAATGGATGAAAAAAGTATTTTGCTTTATATGCAAATTAAAATTCATTAACAGATCAAGATAAATGTATAATGTTAGGTACTATTTAATACAGCGCAATTTCTTCGGAAATAAAATGATGCTTGCAAAAATGATACACATTTTTAATACACTTTTATAATCGACTACTTCTATGGTGGTCCTGAAACTATAAGTGTTACAAAAATTTAAGTGGTTATTACCGAATGTTAAGTTATTATTTTTAATAATTTATTTCAAAGTATAGGCGTAAAACGAAATACACGTTGCTTTGCAAGAGATAATTTTCTTAACTTGATCTCACCAAAGGTATCATATTTAGATGAAAGATAGGGGTAGTTTTAGATACAACCTGCATCAAAATGCTGTATCATACTTTGAAAAGTGTGTGTTACAATATAATATATATGTAAAGTTTCAGATACAATCGGCATCAATATGCTGTATCACACCTTGAACAAAGTGTGTTACAACATAATATAGGTATATATAACGTGTTTCATATACCATCATCACGGTTCGTTCCCTTTCTACGCCTGAATCATTGAATTAAACCATTCTTCAATCTGATGTACTTCATATTATATTCCCAATATATCCATTCACGGTATATAATTCAAAGCTTTGCCTTATATTATTCACAATTTTTTAGCGCTATCATTATTATTTTCAAATATTGCTCGAAAACATTAATATTAGTAGCAAAGTTTCCTTGTAAATCTAATATACATATTTTTCGATAGTTTTACGAATACGATGTTTTCTCCTACACAGTTTTCTCAAAATGATTATGTGATAATAATTTATAAACATTTTGTTCACAAATTAACTTTGTACATTTTCACGACATCGAGGGATGATATTCAACTACGAGATGGCCCTCGTAACGCAGTAGGTACGACACTAGCTTCTCACGCCGAGGGTTCCGGGTTCGATTCCCGGTGAGGTCACAATTTAATCTATGTGATTTTCTAAAGCCTGGGTGTTTTGTGATGTATGTCACTTCTGTAATTGGGCCTCCTGGTCTGTTGAAGTTTAAAAAAACAAGTAAAGTTCTTAAAAAGATTTTTTATTTTAATTTAGATTACAATAAGTACCACAAGTAAAAAATGTTTTTTATTCGAATATTTGAAATATGCAATTTTGTAGATGCTTATTTTGTATATATTTTTCTTAGACGGGCGCAACAAAGACAAGGCGTGGAGGTACGAGTGGCACAGCAATCACAAGGGGTACAACAAGCTGGAGAGACCCCTAGAAAACAACACAGTCATCAATGTCACTATCCAGCTGGGCACCACAGCCTTCTTGCACTGCCCAGTCAGACACTCCAGTGATCGAGGGGTGAGTTCTTTAATTGTGACAAACCCTTACCTTGATATCCTCTGCCTGCTGCCTTCAATACTCATCTAAATTTTCTAAATCATTCATTATAGTCCGCATGAAATCATCTCAGCGACCCTTTATTTATTCTATCTACCACGCTACAGTCAGCATTACATGTACTTCTAATTTTTTCATTCCTCACTCTATCGACCAAAGATTTTCCACACATACTTATGTACCTTATTCACCGCGTATCCACTGCATTTAGTCAACTTTCATTCATATTTTTCCCATTCCAGGCTACATTTACATACATTAGAGCTGCTTCTTTCAATAGATTCTTATTGGTCATAATTACTTTCAGAGCTAATTTATTGTTTCGGAGGTAAGTTTGTAGAACTCCATAATTACCCGTATGAAAATAAAAACAAATATGTTTTACTTATTTAATTTTTATGAGATTCATTTATGAGCATTATCAAGTGATAAGTAAGTACAACTAAAAAATAAAACTCAATAAATAATAATAGAACTACAGTGTGTTTTTATTTTTATACGTGCATTCGGAGTCGATTTTCTTTGTTTTCCGTAGTCCCTCTTTCTTCGATATCATTTTCAGCCTTACCATCACTACTTCACATGCTTCTCAAACACACAAACTTACTCAATTATTCTTAGTAATCATTGCTTACCATTAGTAACTCTTTCGTCTCTCTCAAAAATCAAAAAAAAAAAATTGCCGACATCCATCAGAAGTTCACTCTCCACGTATACATCGGACATCTTCGGAACCAAATACTATTGACCGGCTTTATTTTCCAATAAAGAAGCCTACATTATCACAATAATTACTATTCCATTAAATTTTGAGGATATAAACATGTCTAAATAAATCCATGTTTATGATAAACCTTGTACTGATAAGTAAGTTAAATAACCCATAAAACTGAGCAAACGACTGAGACGTCCGCCGTAAAAACCCTAACAACCTAGGCTTAGAATTATTGACTTCGTCATATTTAGGTACTGGCGTGACTCATTAAAATAAATTTGGGATATTTTATTAGTTTACTTTCAAGAAAAAACAAATCGAATTTGAATAAACAAGTTAGCCACGCAAGGCAGAGAACAGAACGGAATTTTTATTATGCTTAAAATATTCATAGTTTTATGCTAAATTCGTTTATAAATTGATTACTTTTATTCCAATTTTATTGGTGACGCTTTTTTTCAGGAACTTTGATGATTACATCAAAGTTAACGTTCATTTAATACATGCAAATTGTACATTTATCTATGAATAAATTGAACTAATATTAAAATTTACAAACATTTCCTTGTTTCTTTCTTCTTTTTAATTACTTACAATTCCTTCTTTCTTACTTTTTAAATCACTTTGTTTTTTTTCATACATACATTCCATGTTCTGCAATCTTGAGAATATGGCTCATTTATTCATTAGATATTAAATGTCTCAGAGAGATGAATCTACATATATATATATATATATCTATCATTGGCTGGCTTAAGTGATCACTTTACACAATGTAACACTCACCGATCATGATCACACATCTATCAAATTTGGGAAGTCATATAAGTATATGGTATTTTTGTACCTCGATTACTCCAATCAAAAAAATTACTTTCGTCATCTTTGGTTGGTTTTTGAATTGAAAATTAGAACTGTTTATTTAATTACTATTTCAGGTGTGTATTGTGAATTTTAAAATAACTCATTTAATTTTTTTCCTTGAAAAAAATATGTACCTTCTTCCATCAGGGTTTCTGGTCCAGAATTTCTAAAATAACGTTCTTATTGTGAGATTTACGATCTAAAACGCGATGACCTAATGGGAGAATAAAGGGTTAAACGACTGTGAACTTTGAGCGCTCCAGGATTCTAGAGCATCTCAAGGAAAGTGAAATCGACGAGATTGTAGAGGGGGGACGTGTAGCAAGATTAAACGACTCCCGTAATAGAGGCGAACATGGATCTTTCACTTAAGCTAACAGGATACAGATCAAAGAGAAAGCCGGGAAGAAGATGGATGAGTAATATTAAGAGATACCTGCAAAAGGGAAATGAATATTCGATAAATTTGACAACAATGCACCTGCAATGAAGGATTCCTAATTATTCATTAATAATTTATTTGCGAAAAATAGTAAGCAATACAGCATAATTAAACTCAATACAATCCATTATTTAAAAATCAATATTTTAATTTTTAAATTTTATTTACAACCATAATTACCGTTTAAATAATCAAAAATAATCTCATTATAAGCCATATAAGATATTTTACATAACATTTAGTTTTACTTTACGTTCATTATTTACTTCTAATACCTTGTTTTGAATATAATTTTAAGTATCACCATTGTCGAAAAAACAACTTTCAACATTTTGTAATCAAAGATGAATTTAACTATTATTTATGAAGCCATAAATTAGCCATCCATTCGGTACTCGGTAGTTTGAAACCCTTCAGATCATAATAAAATTTGATTGAGATTTTTTTTTATTTGTATGAGATTTATTTTTATTTTTATTTAGCTATAAAAAGAAATACATTTTTACATCTAGTATATTTACAAAAAATTACAATTTATTCTTAAAACTTAACATTACATGATCATACATTAAACCTAAATTTCACATGTTTTTCACTAAACCTATGAAATGTATTGAGACTAGTTACCCCTTTCCTATTCGCTGAAATTGCGTGATGAATAACATTACGGTCCCGAACGATTCACCTCTACTCTCCATATTTCCATTCATGACCAAACATACCGTCTATCTTAATATGTTGATAACATACCAGTACAATATTGAGATTAGTTGTTAATTGAAGGGATTAGAAGCCGAAGCGCCACTTCAATCATTTATTCGATTATTTAAATAACAAATAAATTATAACAGATTTTTCGTCATTCGAATACCATCTGTACTAGACATCAATTTTATCTTAGTTACTACTCATTTTTTTTAAAGTTCAATAACTATTTTCCGCTTAAAATAAAAAAAATAACGAGTAAAATATAATATGTTTTAATGTTATAATATGTTTAAGTACAAAGCAAAAAAAACATCAAGTATCACATTTCGAATAATCTGGTTTGCTTTTAAAGGGATTCAAATAAAACATTTTAACAAAATCTGGCCTCACTGGAAAATCTAACCACAGCTGAGCGACATTAATAAAGCTTATTTTGAACTATTTTCGGAACGGCGGGCGTCATAATCACCGATGCTCGAATTGGCAGAGCATCTGACTAGAAAGCACGACCCTTTGAAGTTCCCTTAGTTTAAGTCCTTTTTTCTACCCTTCTCGCTTTTAACTAGGTAGCGAGGTAGGCGTACGCTTATTTGTTTATGGAAGAGACGTTTGTTTATTTATTTATAGGACTGTAGAGCAAAGTTATAAAGCGTTTACTGTAATATACAATAAATTTTTAGTGTACCTATTCCTTATATATGGTGTAACAGAACTAGTCCACAATACTTTACACATAGATTTCTGCCTTGATTATGAGTCGAAAACGTTCATTTTTTTCATTGAAAGTTTGCATTTTTTTCAATATTTTATACAAAACGTTGAAATATCATTACACTAACTTATATCGATATTAGTTACTGTTACTGTTTCAATAAAAGTTTAATAAAATAATAAAAACCCTAAAAAAATTCAATTAGAATGTTTTCCAATTGGAATTGGGAGGTTTTTAATATTTTACTTGACTTGTGTTAGGTAATGAACTTTTCTTCTTAGATATAGGTTACTGTTGTAATAGTCCAACGTTTTGCAAAAAATACGTCAGAAATATTGAAAAAAAATGCAAACATTAACATCGCATATCTCCTTAACTTTTGATTAGGTCGTGGTTGCTTGAACATTTTCGACACGTAATCAAGGCAGGAATCTACCTGTAAAGTATTGTGGACTAGTTCTGTTACAACCTGTATATATTCATACCGCTTGCCATACAAAACATTACACTCGCATACAATCACGCGACAGATTCCATGAATACCGGAAGATTCACAAGGTAAGGTGGGAATACCTTCTTCACACGGACGCGTGGGTGCTTTTATCTACCAATACGGCGTGTGATGGTAAATGAATTAGGTACTTGGAAGTTTTTGATTTAAGTTCAATTAAAGTGAAGTGCATAATATAATTTAAATAACAATAAAACTGCAACTTCAGCATCTTTAATCATCGGGTTTCGTGCATTATGTAATCTATCTGCCTACCCGCGGCACCATATTACGCGGACATAACTGCCATTCGCGTAAAAACAGTTTTAACAGGCGTATAATTATAATTTACTGCCTAAAAACGACAGCACGCTTTCCATTTTGGTAAAAATAATGCAAATATATGTCAGTTGCCTCACACTGGGGTCAAATATATTTCAGCTAATAAAAATTGACGAAATTCGAGGCAATATGACAAAGGTTATTTTTAACTTTTAGAATATTAAAAATATTTTGAACTGAAAACATAATCAATAAATCATTTCTTCAATGTTTCAGCACGAAGAGTTTTGATTACGATTGATTATGGAAGTCTCACAGAGACGAAGCTTTTTATATGAGAAACGTATATGGAAGTCTTTATAGGATGGCCCAGGGCGTATGACCCGTGTGATCTGGCTTAAGTGATCACTTAACGATCACCAATTCCACCGTAAGAACAGCCACACTTATGAAATATTTTAATGTTGTATTTATGTTTCAGTTTCAGTTTCTTTCATATATTTGAATAGACTTTGCTAGATACATAGTCCTTCCCACGATATAATAGGTATACTTATGTAGATGTTGTAAAATCTTACATGTTAGTAAGTATATATTATACTTACTAAAATTTCTGTGGATAAAATCCCATAATTGTGTTCTCAGAACATTCTTATAAAAATATTGTAAAAAATATATAATGGTCTATAAAAGGAGTAACAAAATTGAAAATTATAATTAGCAGGCATTTTCTAGTGTACTTGTTAAATAATTCTGAAGAATGTCACATATACGTTAAAAATAATATTGCTTAATATTCCATTTTGAAAAATATAGTGGTATCATTACCAACTGCGAAATCTATGTGTACTTTATCATGGGAAGGATTATATAAGGTTATATTGTGTAAAATGATTACTTAAGCCAGCTCCCACAGGTCATAGGCCTTTGGGTCATACAAGTCATAATCCTTGGGCCAGCCTTTAAAGAATTCCACAAACGTTTCCCGTATAAACAATTTTGTCTCTATGACACTTCTATAATTTATCTTAATTAATAATTATCCCTCTATGGTCAAAATCAAATAATTGTGTTCTCGGAACATACATTTAACAGTATTGTTGAAAAGTTTTGCATCATTATTTATTCATCGTCATCCGGCACGTGGCTACGATCCATTAAAGATCTTTGCTGGGTTCTTACTATTTTCAAATTAAGCTACGACTAAGCTGGTAGTGTCCTAGAATAAAGCTCAAACGCTTTTTGGCGCTTCATCGCCCTTGCATAATTTGGAGTTTTAAAGGTTCGCCTTTAAAGAAGTCTGTGAAGCATTTTTCAAGCCCCCGCGTGAGAATTTGATCCAGGATAACTAGGAATACATTATAAGTATATTTTTCCATAACTAAACAAACACAGTTAAAGAGCAAATAAGATAAACATACCCCGGTATCCGGTTCGTGTCAACGCTTTTATATGGCCGTTCAGTCAGCGTAAGGAATAGTACCGGTTCCTACACTGACTATCGTGACATAGGCTTATGCATAAATACAAAAATCGCAGTTGCGTATAAAAATGTTTATGAAATTTATAAAACTGTGGTTTTACTTGAACACTATCTTTCCAACAAATATTTGTATTAACTCTAATATTTTAAATTGAATTATTTTGATTCCTTAACCTTCTACTTTACGGTGTTGAAGCATGGACGCTGAAGGTGAATACTCTAAATCGCCTAGAGGCATTCGAAATGTGGACACATCGTAAAATTTTAAGAATACCTTGGACTGACACAACTAGTAATATTGAAGTTTTACGTAGAGCAAATATAAACAGACAGCTAATCAACACAGTAAATCTCCGTAAAATTTCATTCTTTGGTCATATAATGAGAGACGAAAAGTACTCCATTCTTCAGCTAGTCATGAAAGGGAAAATTGAGGGTCGTAGAGAGGTCGGAAGGAGGCGGCATTCCTGGCTTCGAAACATGCGAGAGTGGACCGGGATAAGAAGCGTGGAAGAGCTGTTCCGCACTGTCCTGGACAAGGAAACTTTCTCCCAGATGAACGCCGACGTCGGGGGGACCTGACAGGGCACATAAAGAAGAAGAACTGAACCTTAACAATCTCACACAAAATTAATTAAAACATCACTAAAACATAATTTTTAAGCAATTCATTTAAATTTTGAACGCTCTTTTTGCAGCAATCTTCACCAATTATTTATTTTTACATTTTAATGAACCATGATCGTAGATAATCCTTACCAGTACTTATTCACCTTCAAAATTAATTTATTACATCCCCTTTCTGATTTCAAGGAATATGGCTATATGGCCAAAACAAACAATTTCATCAGTTTACGCATTTTCCTTATAAAAACTTTGACAAGTCGAGGCAGACGTTAATCAACTCCAGTGCTTAGATTCTAGTCAGATTTAATTAGTAAGATAAATCGCTCGCATTACAGTTCTGCTACACGCTGTTTATTCGGAGATACAGAACCTAAATGCTCAATTTATAACAAAGATATAACACCCACATTTTTAAACACACTAAAAAAAACACCAAGGAGCCAAGAATATGAAATCCAAGATAAAGATTTTTTTGTTCTATATCCTACAAAGTATAAAAGGACACGGAGATGAAATTATATTTTTTTATGGTAAAGTAGGTACGGAGGTCTTTGGGTGTTCATAGGGCTTACGAACTATCATACGGCTGGTTTAAGTGATCACTTTACACAATGTAATGTTCACCATTTCCAATTTGGACAAACTCAAAATATTCTAAAGAACATGGTAATTTTCTTTAATTCAGTATTTAAATTAACTTTTTTAAAACTTAAATCAAGTATTTAAGTTAACTCTTTTAAAACTTAAATCAAGTTTTATTAAATTAAGGTAATTTTTTTATAAGTTGTATATATTCTTTAAATTAGTTACAATTTTAATTTAAGATTTTTAAATTATTTCAACCTTAAAATAACCCTGAATATTTATAAAATATCTCAGACCGCTGAGAAAATATTTTTTGATTTCCTTTCCGTTTCCCTCAGGCCCTACTGACAAAATCCTTTCCGGTAATCTTTCCATTATATCCTTGAATATATTCGAAAAAATTCATCTTTTGATGATATTTTAATACACAACAGCTGAGGTTTTATACCGAAAATTGTCATGAATTTCTTCAGTCGGTTCCAATATGCCATATTATACGATATACATAATAAAATAAATATAATTTATAAACTTTGTGCAAACAATATTCATTATTATCAAGATATAATATTGATGTCTCATATATATGAAGCAATTTTTTTTATATATGAATATGAAGGTTGGCAGTCTTTTTTCGGGTGTTCATAGGGTTAACGACCTATCATATGGCTGGCTTGAGTTATCATTTTACAATGTAACGTTCACCAATTCCACCCATGAAAGACTACCAATTTTTTGTCGAATAAAATTCGAAAAAAGACTTCCACACCTACCTTCCCATATAAGAGAAATATTTTCGTCTCTATGAAACATCTATAATAAAGATTAATTAATGATATCCCCATGGAATATCATCCAGTTTGATGTTTTTGAAAAACAGACTCAAAATATTCAGAAAACATTAATTTTTTAAAAAATCGACCAGTTTCAATACCACGGTATCTTCGTCAGTATGGATGCACATAAAAATAAAATAGGTATATCTTGCTGCTTGGATTTTTATGTTTCTCAATTTCCAAATCTTTTATCTAAAGGGATCTATTACTATAGATTAGTTAATTTAATGAGTAGTTAAAATTAATTATCTTTTATATAAATTTATCTTACTTAAACTATGTAGTGTGACAGGTCGATTATATACTCGTAGCATAGTACCTACATTCGACAACTGACGATTTTAATAGTATATTAATAAATTAAGGGATGTAAAAGAAAAAGCAGCAATGTCCCAAAAAAATTTAATGCAGTCATCGAGGACTACTAATATATAATGTATTGAATTCGAGTTTTTACAGGAAATATTACCTTTTTGTTTATGAGAAACATAATTTTGGAAGGAATAAATAATCAAATCTAGAATTCAGTACATTTTAAATAAGCAATCCTCGGTGACTGCATTCAAAATATTTTTTTTGATATTACTAGCTTGGCGTATAATTTTATAATAATTAAATAATTTTATACGCATCAATTTGTTAAATGTTTAAATATTTTATGGATATAAAAAGAAATAATATAAATCACATCTGAATATTATTAATAACTCTGGCGAAACAACTAAGTGAAGAAAATAGATTTTGGTAAAATTAAACAATAATTTTTATGGAAAACCACCTAGAAATTTCGGAAAGTTTCAAAACTGGTTGATTAATAAAAATTATCAATTTGTTAAATGAACATTAAATTTAAAACCACACGCACCGCGCACGGTGTACTTAACCGATAGCATGCGTCATGTGCGCTGTTGCATTACTATCAAACGTAAAAATTTCATATAATTTTTAAATGTTCTAAAGTTCTTCATCCGGGCCCTGCAACGGGATTCGAAACGTTGGCCAGAAAGATCGTACAAACATGGGAAAATATCCCAGAAAACTCAAATCTGAAGTCATATTATATTTTCTTATTCTCATATAGATGTCGATCACGCAAACTATTGACGTGTATCGGTACACAATACATCTTTGAAGTGGCATGACCAAAAAGTCAATCGGACATGTTTATATTTATCAATTAATTATTTAATGGCAATGGTCAGGCGACATCGCTTGTAGAATGAACAAATGCTGGATGAATGCATTCATCCTATAGAACCCGAGAATAATCAAGAGAACGACAGAAATTGCGCTGAACTGACTAAATAAAAAAATTCTTATTCTTCGGTAATTCGTGGCAGGGACATAACATAACAATGAACAGAAGTGAAAGGCGGAGAGGCCATCATCCAGCAGTGGATAGAAAACGGCTAATGACGTGAAAATTTAATATGTATACTTTAGGAGTCAACATTCCAGATTTATGTTTATGATAATTTTTAAATAAAAGAATAAATAACAATAAATAAAGCAAATAAATAAATTACTATGTTATTCTAAATCAATCAGTAGAAAGTACACATTAGTAAAGTCTTCCGAATACTCAGGTACAATTCAGATATAGCTTAACTATTCCAGAAACATCGAGAACATCGGGTCTTATAATACATGACAGCATTGCGCCAAACAGTTGTTTTTTGACAGAATCGAAACCAGTCGAGGGAGTGAGGTCTAGGTGGTGGGGAATGTCGCTTAAGTTATACGCAGGGCTCTAAATAATAAATATGTAAAATATATATCATATCTGACAAATGGTGTACATTTTGTATAGAAAATATATTAGGGAGGGGTGGGATGAAGGTGGGGAGTGAGATAAATGTAACCTAAGTTACCCGCCTGGTTCTAAGGAATAAGCACGCAAAATTTGGATCAAATCTGTCAAACCATAAAGATTTGTAAAGATAATATATTGTGGTAGCGGGGGGGTAAGAGTGAGAAAAGAAATGTGTCCTGTATTTTCTACCTAATGTTTAAGGTCTTAAAATTAGGGTCAGGTTTACCAACATATCGGGGGAAGGTGCGTTGGGAGAGGGGGATGGGGGAAATGTCACTTACCGGGTCCTGAAGAATAATTATGCAAAATTTGCATCAGATCTGTCAAACGGTATAGATTTGTATAGATAAAATATCAGAGGGGTAAGGAGAGAAGAGATCATGCGTTTCGCCTTGAGATTGAAAATGCCCCCTTAACGTGCATAAAAATTAAATAAGTAGAACTAAAAAATAAGTTTTTTGGTTTTTTTATTTGTATTAAAAATATTACGAAAAAGACATATTAATAGATTTGGTTACTTTATTGTTTCAGCTTTTTTCTTTCTTGTTTGCATCAATTTTATTCAGCGTTTTCAGTGATATTAACAAAAAATCCAAATCTAAGGCGATGCCGGATAGTACAACAAGTTATTTTATCAATTTTAAATAGTATAATAATAGTTTTTCATTTGCATTTTTCAATTTTAATAAATTATTGTTTTATATGGGTTATGTTACACAATAAATACAAAATTTTGATAGTAAAATAGTACCTACATTTTGAGTATCAGAGTAAAATAGGATATTTTTTATTGAAAATTGCTGTAAGAGGGGTGGGTTTCAGAATTGTGTAATGTTAAAGGTGTGTCAGTAAGGAAGCAAAGCCTTGAGTTACGTTACAAAACTACTTAGTGATGTGTTAAGTCTCCTGACATAAATATCCGAATCGACATGATTTTTCTCTAAAAAATTGTACTTATGAAGAAAAAAAATGTGGTCCTCAATACCTTGAAGGCCAGGACGTGATGGACGCAATGTGGTCAGTAACGATTAGTTGGCACCGACACTGCTGCTAACGATGCCTCATTAGTCTTCCGCTGGGCCTAGATGGTTTCAGTAAAATTTAAATACTTCGTGAAAAAAATTATAATACCTTTTTTTAAATTGGGTAAACTTGCTTCGGACCGCAAACCTTAGAGCTCTCATTAAAACAACTGAGTCGTTGCTCCAATATTTTTTATTCAAAATTATTATTGTAACCAATATGTTATCCTTTAAACAAATAGTTATAGTCAGACTCGAACGACGAGACATATTTTTTTATTTTTAAACATAATCTAAGCATTAAATTATGTGAAAAAAACTTTGAAGTTTCTTACTTCCATAACTGTTGATATTAGAATATTATTGACTCAATGTTTTCGACTCATAATTTGAGCAATGATCTACCTGTTAAGTAGTGGACAAGCGTTGTTATACCCTTTAAGTGAAAGTATCAAATAATAAGACGAGGCAACATATTTATCGATTTTTCAACAAGAGTAAAGATTAAAAAAACTAGATTAAAAAAGATTAAAAACGATTAAAAAAATTAAATTAGTATACGGATTAAAAACGTTTTTAAAACATATTGAGAAAGTTTTTTATGTTTAAGTATTTTAAATATTTTATATTTAAATAAAGAAAATAAAGAATACGTTTTGATTCGCTTTGAACAAATACCAAATTTTTCATAATTTACTGTGATTCGGCTTTTCCTCTCTTGCAAAAATCATTTATTATTTTATTAATTTATTTATTATTAATTTATTTTTTGCGAAATGTAAGGGAAATGAAATAAATATATACCAAAATCCGAATCTCGGTCAATGCCGTGTAACTTATTTATTTTATAGAAAAATTATGTGTAAAAGAAGGAATTTATTATACCAATTAACCAAATTTTATCTAATTAATCGTCAAATACTTAGACGAAAATGTGAGCGAGCATGATCCTAGCAATTCTAATTAATTTGATTGGTCGTTAACAACGCGTCTAGAGATTACCTAGAGCCAGATGGGTATTAAAATCTTGCAAATGCAAGCAAACACTGGAACTATTATTACAGTTAATTTATGTCTATTATTGTCTGTTTGGCTTAGGATTTACCTGCCCCAATATATCCAAAGTTTGCACAATGCATAAAGTTACTTTACTTAAATAGTATAATTGTGTAATTATAATGTAGAGTGTTTAGAGGAAGTGTATTTTGCTCGGAATGCGCGTTTTATTTTTATTTTATTTAGTTTAGCACAAACACAGGCATAACGTGCACATATGTTTTGGGCATGATGGTATAACATAATGTCATCTAAATAAATGATCTGTTATTTTATGTTTATAAGGGATCATTGGAGGTTTGATAAGGTTACCTTGTTGGTAGATTGAAAAATTAATTTGGTATTGTTAAGAAAGTATAATGTACCGTGCGATGTGTAGCAAGCATATACCTACGATAGGCTCAAGGTACAAGCAAATATGGAATAATACTTACAGTCTATCATACGGAATTAATTGAGGATAGAAGTAAAATTATACTTACACATCGAATATCATCGAAAGATTTGGCAAAAAAAAATTCTATAAACAGACTCATGAATTATATCACGTTCCAGTCTATTTCTCCAAACCGTGATCTTTTACCGTTATTGGTCACACCTTTCCACCACGCGCCTCCCTGACCTACCCGGATAGATGATAAGTTTTGTATTTAAGTTAGTTACACCTGATGACGAGAGGGGCTGCTCCTTTCGAAACTATATTAATAATCAATTAATAACATTATTTGTGAAAAACAAAGTTTAAATAAAAATCATATTTCAAACTACCCTTACACGATTAAATGCTTCTAATCGATCTAGAGTTTAAATACGGAATGACGGAAAAAAAATATTTCCACAGCTGCATAAATTCGCGCTACTCATGATCACCGATTGTTTTCTCCGCTCAGATTAATTCCCATCTAGACATTAACCCACGATCACCGTGCAGTGTTCAAGAAAAATTTTGTAAGCAGTTGTAATCATCTGATTAAAAATAGAATTTCTTTTTATTAATACACCTGATCAGCGCTACCGATCTCGTTCACAGTGTTCATAAATCCACGCGACATTAGACCTTAGCGAGGGGGCGCTGCATTCATGAAAATTCAATATGGCGTGGATTTGCCTGCTGGGATTGAAATGCTCGACGGGATGCGATATTACCGAACACGGCTTTTCCATTGAAACAAGAAAATGTCTTCCCCGGCGACATTTTGCGGAACGAAACGTCCTATTTTTCACGACTTGCCTAACAAGCAACTTGAATCGCTCGCTATTAAGGCATATTCGTACGTCCGGGCGCACTTATCTGCCACCCTTTTGTCCTCGGAAGGGGAGAGTAATGATGATGGTGCGCCTGTCTGCATTATGATTTTTCACTCATTTTTTTCTTATCGGATACGCGACGCTCTTGGTAACCAACGTCTTAAATGTCAATTTTCACGACCCTTGAGAATAAAATAAAATAATGACCATTCGGCGGTGATGAGACCAATTTGAATGAATTTCCCACTGCGGGACCAAATAAGCCTTTAAGCGTATACAATTGATTCAAATACAGTTTTATATATGTTAAGACTGGTGTTTCTTTTACATTTCAACTCGAATCACTTCGATATGAATGAAGATCATGCATTGTTATAATTTTGAGTCACATATACATGTAAACTTACAAAATAATATATTACGAGAACAACAAAAAAAACTAACTATGATTATACGATATCATATTGAATCATGTATATTTTTAGTATTTTATGAAAATACGTATTCACATAATTAATAACAATTTATTTATTAATTTTTAAATTTTTAATGGATATAAATAACCCGAACAAGTTAAAGCATGAATAACCAAATTACTAGTAAATTTAATCACCACTGTACTAAAAATGTATATTTCTATTTTTTTATTAAATATTGTTCTTTCATTCGATATTATTATATATTGCATATAGTAAGGTTTTTATTTTTAGCGAAATTTAAAATAAATTAAATTTTAATAAATATTATTATTAAGTTCTACGGGTTAAGTATTTTTATGTGTTACAGCTGTTTCGGCTTGTAAGGCCATTATCAAACAGTGGATATACCACGTACAAACGACTTATTTATACAATTTTAAGTTACCCCTTCCCATTTAGAGTAATTAGATATTTGTGGTGAAGCCCTGCAGTAATGTACGTTTTTTCCCGGGCACTTATCATTAAAGGTGCCTCGGTTAACGTTATGCTTAGTTATCAAAATTCCCCGTTTTCTGTAAGTGTTATTTATAAATATTATTTTAATTTATGTCCTTGATTATTGGTTTTTTAAAAATATTTAGAAGTGGAGAGAAGATTATTTTTTGTTGATTATTTAAAAGTTTAATATTTGGATCCTTTTTATATTTATTTATTTCTAGTTGTTCAAGTAAATTCATCCTAAAACCTTTTGTTTCTATATGTAAAGGTTTTGGTTCGTTATCACCTTGCGGGACGTGGTTTTCATTTAATAAATGGGCCGCAAATTTTGACTCTAAATTTTTATTTTTATAGCAGCGCATGTGTTCCGCGAATCTAGTTAAAAAAAAACCTTCCCGTTTGTCCTATATATGTGGCATTGCAATCTTTATGATTACATGTTAATTTGTATATGCCACTGTTTTCTAATTTAGGTGTTTTGCTTTTAGATTTTTTGAGGTTTGTTCCTATATTGTTATTGGTTCTAAAGGCTATTTTTAAATCACACTTTTTAATTTCATTAGCTATAGCTAAGTGACATAGAGAAAATGATAAGAAACAAAAAATACAAAAATAAAATTAATCTCATATACCCTAATCAGAAAAATAATAATAATAAATACGCATGCATAGAATTTTTCGGCCCAACTTCAGTAAAAATAGCTAATGAAATTAAAAAGTGTGATTTAAAAATAGCCTTTAGAACCAATAACAATATAGGAACAAACCTCAAAAAATCTAAAAGCAAAACACCTAAATTAGAAAACAGTGGCATATACAAATTAACATGTAATCATAAAGATTGCAATGCCACATATATAGGACAAACGGGAAGGTCTTTTTTAACTAGATTCGCGGAACACATGCGCTGCTATAAAAATAAAAATTTAGAGTCAAAATTTGCGGCCCATTTATTAAATGAAAACCACGTCCCGCAAGGTGATAACGAACCAAAACCTTTACATATAGAAACAAAAGATTTTAGGATGAATTTACTTGAGCAACTAGAAATAAATAAATATAAAAAGGATCCAAATATTAAACTTTTAAATAATCAACAAAAAATGATCTTCTCTCCACTTCTAAATATTTTTAAAAAACCAATAATCAAGGACATAAATTAAAATAATATTTATAAATAACACTTACAGAAAACGGGGAATTTTGATAATTAAGCATAACGTTAACCGAGGCACCTTTAATGATAAGTGCCCGGGAAAAAACGTACATTACTACAGGGCTTCACCACAAATATCTAATTACTCTAAATGGGAAGGGGTAACTTAAAATTGTATAAATAAGTCGTTTGTACGTGGTATATCCACTGTTTGATAATGGCCTTACAAGCCGAAACAGCTGTAACACATAAAAATACTTAACCCGTAGAACTTAATAATAATATTTATTAAAATTTAATTTATTTTAAATTTCGCTAAAAATAAATATGGAGTTCTACAAATTAAACACAAAAACCATAAATAAATAAATAAATATAGTAAGGTATTTTAAGTTTTTTTTTAATTGTATTTTGCAAACAACGGATAATGATTAGATTTTAGGTAAAGATTATTTTTATATCTCTGAAGAAGGAAATGAAAATTTCTGAAACCGGTTTCTTGAATAAATAAACTTCAGAAAATTCAAAACAAATTTGATTAAATATTATACTTACCTTTGGTGTCTGCAATTGGCTATCGACTATGCTGACCACCGATGCCAGTGGCCACTTAACGTCTGTAAGTATCTGCGATTAACTATTCCGCTTCCGACTTTGACACAATTTTCAACCATTTATATTCTTACCTAAAAATGAAACATAAAAAATATAATAGTTATTAAAAAAAATTTACTTAAGAAACTAAACATTTCAAAGTATCTTGTCTTAAATGAACTCAAATGTTAGATAAGGTAATTATAATATTTCTAGACCTTATATAATATTATTAAACCATATCGAAATAAATGTATATACTTATTTTTAAAAAAACGTACATTTTGATTAATTTTTAAAGCTGGATATGGATAACGTAATTGGGTAGATTTAGCCCAAACATAATAAAAATTACTTACTTAGTACCTGGTAAAGTAGTACCTCCACGATGCCTTCATACTTACATATTTCTCAGGTTTATTTATCATTCTTTGTATTGGAGCAAAACAGAGCTTGTATATTGGAGTTAAAAAGAGCAAACTTCCTAGTATCGTTAATTTCCTTGTGTTTTTGGAAGGTACATGGAAGTTAATTAGCCGCAATTAGTCAGAGCCATTTTATCAACATGTACAAAAATATTTACAAATTCGACATTGTGCTATGCCTATCTCAATACTAATCTATGTTGATATGCAAAGTTTACAAGTACTAAAGTTAATTTAATTTCTACATGTTAAATATTTCGACAAAATTAACTTCATTTCATCTATTCATTTACAGTGCCTACACTAATTTGAGTAATAAGTATATGTATATGTTTTGATATTATTTAATCGAATTCTATCCTTTGGTTGGTGGTTTAATAACTATCTCCGTTATATTCTTCAAAATGTGGTTCACTAACCGTGGTTTCAATAAATTAAATATTAATAACGTTCAATACCCAGCAAAGATCATAAATGAATAGATTGAATTTGAAATGTTATATGAGAATGGTAATGCAGAGATGAAATGAACTTTAAAGCAAATATTTAATGAAGACTCCTCATCCACCCGAGTGCTTATTGTGAATTAATTTGTCTCATCAATGAAATTTTTACGTAGGCCTATCTATCAGGGCATCATCGATCACATTAAAATCATTTTGTGTGCATATTTTGTACACACGGAAATATGTGTATAAAGGAAAATTATGTCGTTACTGTTGGGCACTATTTTCTATAAATACACCTGAAACAAAAATCCAAATAAGCTCAACTTTCACATCTTATCTCCGTGCTTTATATTCCCAGAGAATATGCCCTCCTAAATATATATTTGCTTTCATTTCCGCAGCAGGTCTCATGGGTCCGCAGGAGGGACTGGCACATCCTATCGTCTGGCGTCTTCACCTTCACAAACGACGAAAGATTTCAGGTAAGCCACGCTTTTCTAAAATAAGCCCCGATTACTTTTTCATCACTTTGACTTTCATTCCTTTGTCCCCTCGCGAATAATTGCGTATCCTTTGTGTTTTTTGAATGAAAATGTTTGGTTTATACTTTTTATCAGTATTTCTTCGTCTCTAGACCATTATGATGAAACATTTCGTCTTTGAACTATTTTAAAAGTTGAACGAAGTATTTAAGAAGTATTTTGTTATACAAGTATAAGAGTTCTGCGACAAGATTTATTTTTCATTAATTGGCTCTTGATTTGATTATTGACTACGGTAAAAATACTAAAATTAACTACTGATCAACATAAATTGTTGATGTATAACAATAAAATGATTATCAAGAAATATCTCTACAATATTATTACCAAACTTTTTTTACTGTCCCTAGACCATATGTGGGGTGTAAAAGCATAAGCAGCAATATCCAAAAAAAAAACTTAAATGCAGTCATGATTACTGAATTCATGATTTCATAGGAAATACAGTCTATAAATTTATAAAAAACATATTTTTGGATGGGATAAAAAAAAAATCTATAATTCAGTACATTCTTAATTAGTAATCCTCGGTGACTGAATTTAAAACGTTTTACCGATTAATTAATTTAACAAACGTACAAAATCTCTTAGCACTATTAAATGTAACGCTTATATTGAATTAAACTGTTTCGCAAATTCATCACTCGTAAATAGGCACTTTATAATCGCTTCACTTTTTCACTATTTACTAAAACAATCCATCCAATTTCAGCACGTATTACTATTCGCTCCGGTTTATTTCGCTACGTAAGGACTTTCTCCCGAATATTCTCTCCAATATCGCACACGGGTAAGTACTTCACTTAATTAACTGTCGCTTAGTTCACACGCCTGATGGTAACACTGTTTTCGCTTCGTGATTCGCCGCCAGGGCCGCGCCGCTGGAAACGTCAAAACAACGATCACCCTCCGCGGCCGGGATCCGTTTATTTATACCCAAGGACGTGTAATTTTTTAAACCTTCGAGACTTTTATAGTGTTTTCTCGCAAGTTCTCTTAATTTCCAGATGTCTCTGTAATTTTGGAGACTCGAAAGCCGTAGACTACGCTAGGTTGTTCTGGAATCTTCTTTAGTATTGTGATCATTTTAAGCAACTGTCATTTGACAGAAGTGCGCGACTCCTTTTAGCCTCGTTAGAATATATTGTATATTGCTGTCCTTACTTTTACACCCCACATATGGTCTAGAGATAACAGAAATAGTATTATCGATGGATAGGGTATTAATATTGTAGAGATATTTCTTGGTGATCAATTTATTGTGTGAAAAACATAAATTATATCATGTTTGCATGATTTTGATTACAATTTTATAATTTACTTCTCAAGTTTCGAAAGTATCGGAATCTTTCTTTAATAAGTTTTGAATTAAATTCAATGATATTTTATACTTCATCTGTCTATAGTAGATTCTGATGCTCTCAAAACTTGAGAAACAAAATGTTAAATTATAATCGAACTCACGTAGATATTAGGTACATAGTTTCATACATTTCTCCCGATTTGACGATCATCATAAAAATTGGTACAATAAAAGGCTAATATAGAACAAATACATTAATTATATAAGAAATAAATATTGAGCAACGTCTTCAGCAGTAAAATGCGCGTACTGAAACATTTTGGATATATCTCAAGACACTAGACGTATGTATGTAATGGACGTATAATGGAGAGACTAATAGCACAAAGAGGCAGGATGCACTGCTTACCCAGGACCTTTTTATTAGCAAAAGTACCCATACGGATCTTGCTCATTCGCTAACTGGTTCGCATTTTTTTTAGGCAACCGTACAATCGGGTGTCGTAAAATAAAAACAAACGGGCCGAATAGCTGCCATCCAAAATTGGCCCCAATTGTCTCGGCGGTTCACTTCTTTATTTCTCCAAAAAATAAAAAGCTACATATTTAAATAAAATAAAACAATCGTATTAGGAGCAAAACCAACAATGTTTTGAAAAATAACATAACGGTAGAGAATAAATACAAAAAAAAGACAATATATTATAATTCACGGCTGAGGAGTAAACAGACCGTAGATTGATAGCGCAATGGCTCATGGCTGCACTGGATCCACCATGTATATGAATATAAAAAAAGGTATGTATTAAAAGTATACATATATGAATATATCAGGCGCGTGTAGTAAGAACATTAAAGCATGATTTTTTGTTTTGAATTTTTTGGAAAAAAATGTTTTGTATGTAAATATTTATATGACAGAATATTATGAAATATTAAAATATGAATACTATGATGATTATTGCGATATGAATATTACTAGATATATATTCACTTTCAATTATTTTTCCAAAATGTATGCTTAAGAAAAATTCATGCTTCAGTGTTCTCACTGCACGCCCCTTAAATATACAAATTAACAAAAAAACGGTTATTAAAATAAAATTACGTAAACGTAAACGGGTATGTACTACGTAAGATTTCACCAGCTCTTAAACATTCGCAAAAATTATACAGGATGTAACAGAGCTAGTCCACAATAATTTACAGGTAGATTCCTGATAAATTATGTATCCAAATATTAAATCAACTTATGTTGATTTAATATTTGGATACATAATTTATAACATAATATATATGGAGATTAGCGACTGATAGATTTGCGTTTTTTCAATATTTTTAAATTAATGTTGGACTACTAAAAGAGTAACAAATAACAGATATTAAAATTCATTCGCTATAAGACAAACTAAAAAAAGTAATTAAATTTTTTGTAAGGTCGTTATCATATTATTTGATTTATGTTGAAGCCACTGAATTTTTATGTTATATTATATATATATATAATATATATATAATATATATATATATATATATATATATCCTATATATAAGTTATTTTCATGAAATTACAAGATTTTACAAAAGATAAGATAGAAATATTGAAAGAGAATACAGAATGTGAAATCATTTATCTCCATACATACAATACAATACATTACATTGTTACAATACATCGCTATCTATTTTTAGCGATTTATTGTAATGTTACCTACATGTCTGAAGTGGTTTCTGTTATGTTAAAACTTATTATTCTAAATCTATTCTCCATAATATATTTTTTACTTTAAATTGGTAGATAAATACTCCTCCCATATGCTCGAGCTTTTCGTTCATATTACGGAGAGTATGTCATATTTAAATGTAAAACATCGTTTTCATTTATTATGAAAATCATTTTAATGTATGTGCTGTATAAATAAAAAATAAATAAAAATTCTGATATTAGAACATTGTTGCTTGTGCGTTTTGACTCATAATTTAGGCGGCAATAACCTGAAAAGTATTGATAACTAGCTCTGGTACATGTACATCATAGTTAAATTCAGATTATGTTGCTTTGACCATGCCTGTTTTAACATGTATTTTTTTCTAATGAGACAGACACAGTAGACACTATGTACAATAAGCACTACATTCAAAATCGTAAAGAAATTAATTAATTAATTAACACGTGGATCTGTAAACACTCCGCAATCGAGACTGCCATTTGGTTAAGGGTCTAGACCTCCATGAGAAAACAGCTTGCACCAAAGAGTTATTGCTATGCTCCAGCCACACCTTAACACGATGTCTCTCACGTTCTCGAACGAACGTATGCACACGTCCTTTGTGAGCATAATGGAAGCTGTACAATAACCAGAACAGTAACCTGCATGAATTATTGTATTGAACTTTTGTAGAACGCTGTTCACTCGCTTGCAGTACGAACATAGCTGTCAGGTATACATGCTGGTAATAAAAATACACAAAACATCTGTTGTTCACCTCCTTCCTGCATATTCCCTAAGCCATTAAAAAATTTCTAATTTGCCAAAAAATTGTAACCAATTGGTATCATTTAAAAATATACATACATCTATAAATATTTGTATGTACCTAGATATTTTTTTTAATCCTCTATATTATACAAATTTATTTTTAAAAAAGTAACCCATAAAAAACCAAGTTTTCATCATACTCCCTTTCTCATTTACTAGTTGAAACTTTTTTTTTTCGCTTAACCTACGCGTTGGGCTTCGGTCGGGCGACGCTACGAAAGAGAGTAATAAAAAATTTCCAAAAATCCAAAATTATCAAAAATTCAAAAATATCAGGTTTCGCGTCTACCAGACGCATTGAAATATTTTCATACAACTTAATAAGTTGCATGAAAAAAACCATTCAATATTTGAAAAATCCAAAAATTTATTCATTTTTTTAACTAAAATTTGATAGATCTTCTTGATCGAAGCCACAAGTCTGCTTGCAAAGTTTCAGCTCGATTGAGTCACGGGAAAGGGGTTTAAAATGGATCCAAATTTTTTCGTCAGACAAGAATTCGAGCAGACGCCACGAGTTAATATAAAGGGAGTATAAAATCGAAATAAACATACATAGGCAATAAACTTCTCCACTTATATTTCGCTGCTTCTCATAAATAAAGGCTTATTCGAAAATACTACATTTTTATTTAAGGGACATAAGTTCGCTCAAAACATTCCAATGTTTATCGTTACTCGTGACTATGTTTATCTAAAATAATAAATTTATGATGATAGATATTAAATAATGTTAACTTTGTTATCACAACCTGAGTTTAATAATTTTTATATTTTTTTCACTATTTAAGTAAGTTAAAAAAAACGAATCTCTCATCGAGATATACTCGTATATGGTATAATATTAATATTTTAAGTGCAATTAATTTTATATTAGCGATGCATATACATACATATACTATATTTATAAAGCTTGGCAACGAGTCTGTATACCTTTAAGAGTGTAATTAAATATATTTTTATTTATTCACTAAAATATTTATGAAACAGAAAAAATACAGCTTATTTCTTTATATTTTGCAATATTTGAAAAATTCACCACTTTTATCTCATAGATTCTGTTGCATTTTTAATCACATTTTTGCACAGAAAGGTATCAAATGAAAATCTATTCATCGAGTGTCATATATTTTAAATAAGTTTATCTTCCTCAAATGATACAACTGAAATTATTTAATAAATTACCCAATTGACAATGATATTTTAATTTTTTTCTGTAATCGGGTCTCTTGGTCCGTTGAAGCGATAAATTAAAAAAAAATACTAAATTTAAAAAAAAAAAAAACCTCACATAATTATGATAAATTGTAAGTAATTTAACATAAAATTCGCCATAAGAAAAAAAAATGTAGAAAGTGGCAGTTAAAGTTATGTACATATTTTTCAAAATTAAAGGTTTTAAAATAATGTACATCAACTATATGATTACTGTGACTACGCACTTATATATTACTAAAACTTTTATATGGAGAAATAATAGGGTTGATTCATTGGAGCGTACGAATAATAATGATATATTTTGAAGGCACATGAACCCCATTTTACTTCAAGCGAAATGTACAATTCCACCGGATACAAATTGACTTATGCACGAGCCCGTTTTGTTCGCCGCTGTGCAGGGTACGTTTTGCCCTGGGACGAACCGGAGGTGGTTGCCTAAACCTTTGCTATTCAAGGATGACTATTAACATGTTTATAAATTCTGTAATATCATTTTTTTCTCATCATCATCATCTTCATGCCCTTTTCCTAGTAGGGTCGGGGCCCAAAGACTCGACAAGTTGCTGCCATATTCTTCTGCATGAGTCAACCAGTCTAATACCATTCTGTGTATACATGTTTTTCTGCCCGTCCCAAATTAATCTGGGATGACCCACCATCTTCCATCCGGGGTTGTCGAGAGAATTCTTCTTGGTGTTCGTTCCTCTAGCATTCTTAACACATGTCCAAGCCACCTTATTTGTGATTTTTCTATGTTTAGTTTACATTTTTCAATGTAAACTGGGCGTAAAAAAATGTTTGTACGTAAATACAACTTTTTATTAAGTAAGTACTATTAAATTGTTAAGTTGAAAAAAATAACACCTTACATATACCATATACCTAAATTATATTTACCAGTACCGTGACATGTCTCACCTTTGGTTTTTGGGCACTTTCGATATTAAAAATTCAGTTGGAAGAACCTACTTAGTTGTTTATGGACTCCAAAACTTTTCTCGGTAGAGTAAGAACAAATATAAGCGTAGGTGGTCACCCTTTAGTACAACAACTCAACAAGAAAATACTTCTGCTTGCTTGTACAATAATATTTTTTTATCGCTTAGTAATTTTTCAGAAGGTATGTCAAAAACGGGTACCAGAAATAATTAATCCAAGTCAGCCACGAAAACGCGTTCATTTTGTGACAAAGCGCGTTTCATAAATAATATACTTTTTTTAAAGAGATACAGAACTTTTAAATGAAATAAAACATAAGCATCGTGATAATGGCCGTGTTCGTTTATTTTATTATTATTTTTCTTTTATTTTTAATTATTTTTCGCCGCTTTATTGGAAAAATAATTGTATTTAAATATAGAGTGTTCTTTTAGAGATTGTTTTTGAATAGGCAATTTTTTTCCAGCGACATCCAATTTGACAGCTGATTTGTGCTCAGTTTGTTTTGCCATTTTACCGGGAATACATTTACAAATTTGAACGCTTAAAAATGGTATTTATCATTACAATAAAGTCAATACCACGGCCATACCACAATATTTGCGTGTTTTATCTCTCTTAAAAAAACACCCGATATAATATATTGCTCGGTCCACGTGTGAAAAGAAAATGTATTTTTACTCCCTTTCTCTTAGCTCGTAGCGTCTGCGGTTTGTTGTCTGCCGGAAAAACTTTGGACCGATTTTTAACCCTATACCCTCGATCCAATCGAGCTCAAACTTTGCAGGCAGACTCGTGGCGACGATAAAAATGATGTAACAAATTTGAAAAAAAATGAATAATTATAGTTATTGTTTTTTTCAAATTAGAGTCAATACAATTGAGTAATGACCCCGTCGCGTGCAGTAGACATGAAACCTGATTCAATGAGAACGGGAGTACAATATAAACTTGGTTTTTATGGGTTAGTTATTTACTATTCTCGATCGTGTTAAGGGGGGAATACCTACCTAGGAACCGCGAAAAAGGCATTTTTGTGAATTTTTTTACAAAAACCTATATAAATTGTGGTATTTGTATCATTTTTACGGGAAATTACATATTTTAAACAATATGTTAATTTAAAAAAAAAAAATTTCAGCATTGGCGGAAAATTCTTAGATTCTGCCGAAAAAAAAGGTCCTCCGCCTTGACCACTCCCATTTCATCCGTAATCATCAGAATTAAAAAAAAAACAAAAAAATTATCAAAACTCACACTATAATTTAGTATTTGACATAGGTATTTTTGAAAATATTGAGTTTTAAGAATATGGCGGGCGTTTGAATTTAAAAGAGCGTTTTGGAGGAAAAATCAAATTTATTATGCCGTTAAAAAAAAGTAAGTCACTTAAAAAAAAATTCTACGACAAAGACTAGACAATTATATATAAAATATTCACTAGAAATTTCAAGTTTATCGGTATAGTGGTTGCCGAGATATTTTGGTCACCGATTTTCAAAACATGGTTTCGAGTAAAACGCGTTTGAAAATAGAGCAATCATAAATCGCGAAATCTTTCAACTTGCATAAAATCATCGATTCCAGGTCCATAATATAAGTGTTGCTTTCAATTCCCATATCATCGAGCACTCTTCACAAACATAATAAAAATATGTATAATGTTTATATTATGAAAGAGCCCGATTGGTAGCTACTTGCGCATAGCGCTGCGCCGTGCGGCTCAGCGCGTAATCAACAAAGAGATGCCAGTAATATCAGCTATAACTTTGTTTTTTTTTTAATTTTTGCTTGAAATTTTCACCAGACTTTAAGACTTAAAAATCGATTTTTTCGAAATGTCTAGCTAGGTATTCCCCTTAGTTATAGTCAAAATATATAATACTCCACCTATTGCAATAAGAATACCTTTTTTATACGTATATGTACTATGTTATATGTACCTACTGAACTACATATAAACATGATAGTCTACCCTAGTTGTTAACTTTATGGCTTGCATCAATTTATGGGTCCGATTGCACCAACGCAGAGAGTTAAGTCTAAGTTGGTGCCCATGTATTATAATAATAATACATTGAACACCGTTAACAATTCCCTTTATTCAACTATTCGAAGTCTGCTATTTCTTGACGTTAGCACATTGTGAATTAGATTTGCTATCACTGAGCGCAGGTGAGCCATACGTTGGTGCTTCAAGAACATACGTTGGAGGTTTAGAAATCATATGGAAGCAGGTTGCGAACGACAAAGGAATACATATAAAACGTTCTACGCCACGAGATCATAAAATTATTTTAATGCAGGCTGTAGTGAGATTCTACTCAAAATAACATTTTCTATTATTTATGTATTTTACTGTGGATATTTTATTTTATTTTCCATGGAAGTATTAAAATTATGTATTATATCATTCATAATAGATATATCTTAGTTTATTTAAGTATTTATTAGTTATGATGTTTTTTAATAGATCTACTAATATTGTGTAATCATTTTTGGTTATTTACTATTTTAGTTAGTTTTTTATTACGTTATAAACGACAAATGGTGAAAAAATATTATGCATTTTTTTAAATATATGAAATGGCATATGATAGCACAGAATTAAGTTAATTTCATTAACAGGATCAAAATAAAATTCCAAAATGTACCAAAACAGTCATTTTTATTTTATTTTTACGAACATTTAAATTCTGAATTCTGGCGTACTACTGCTGCCAATTTTTTTTTTAAATGTTTCTTCATATTCATTCAATAATAAAATTACCTTCATTTTTTTCTTCATTATCGTGTATAGTTTAATGAATTGTATAATTAATAAATCATTGTTAAATATAAACGTTATTTATTAAATAGACAATCAATTATAGTTAAATACATAGGAAAGTAATAATATGAACCTCTTTAATCATTAATTTGTAATGTTAAATTTCTTCTCAAACTAATAAATATAAAGTTTTTTATCATAATTTATTTATTAGCTGCAAGTATGTTTATTTATTTTATGGATGCGATATAATATAATAATAAGTATAATATAATAATAAATGGTATAATGAATACTCGATAAATAATTAGCAACGTTATTTCTCGTGAATTTTCGTCGAAATTTTTACATCATTATGTATCTACTCTCTGGTACATTGCTCCAAGATATTGATAAAAATATTTATTCACTTCAATTAATACAGTATTATTATTAATACATTATTATCCATCTTATTATTTTATTTTATATTCCTAGCTTTAAGATTATACAAGTAACTGTTTGTATTGTATATTGTATGTACAAACATATACAATTTACAATACAAACAGTTGCTTTGGATGATTGGCCTATTGATCTGGCCTAAATAAAATTTGGTAGGTATAATGATCTGAATATTAAAATTTTTGATTTACCCACGACATCAATAGTTATACTGTTAAAGGAATAATTAATAAATTTGAATAGTTATTAATTTATAATATTGTAGTATAACAATATAACTTTTCTGGTAGCGGCCCTAGCGTAAGGTCCAATAGTCCTCATAGAATGTAAATCACTATTTAATGGCCCGCATTTGATAAATTCCGGTGGAATAATATTTCTCATACCTGATATGAGTCCCTTGTACGTCCCATATAATATTACGTGTGACATGGTATGTACGAGTATGTATATCGCCATCTCTATTAATATCGCAACCTCTATTCACTCTCGAATTTTAAACTTCTTCAGGATTAATTATGTCACATCTTTTTTTTCCTAGCAATGAATTTAATTTTTATAAATATTTTTAGAAGAAGGTGAGTTATTTTTAAATTCTATTTTAAAATGGCCAGAAAAAATTAAAATCAGACGGAACATAAATACAGGCAAATTTATTGACTTATTTAATAACCATCACGCCGTTTTCTCGGAGGAATAGAAATGAGGATATAATACCAAATTATCCTGTCCTGATGTACCACTTTTTCAAAACTTACAATCGATTATTTTTTGAGTGGTTCATTTAAATCGTTATCGTGGTTGATTTAAAATCTGTCAGATCTATTTTCTAATTATTTCAAAAATTGCTCATTTCTGTCTCACAATTACACTGGGTCTCATAATTAATTTATACACGTTGAAAAATTTATATGTATGAGAAGTATTTTTTTATACCTAAATGGCGAATTTTTAGCTCTCGTTGTCTTTTAAAGCATTTTCATGATAGAAACCATATAATATGTGAAGTATTAAACCCCTTCATATAGATGTTGTCCTACGCAAACATCCTGGGTTGGCCCCTATTGACGAGTTTTTAAAGATATTCTTTACCCTTTTTTCAGATTTTTTTACCCTTTGAAGTGTTTTATTAATGGAAGTAATACATACATTTGGTTGCGCGTTATATAAAAAATAATAATAAACGTTAAATATATTATTATTCGTACATGATAAGGAATATAAAATAAGGCCTTCGGTAATGTCAAGAGATAAATAAGGATTTACTTGACACGAATATAATCAGAGCATTTTTTTAAATTCACACTAAATTACGCAATAGGCACAAAACCTTCAACATTTAAGTAGAAATTCTAATTCTCTAGTTTTTATTACTCCGATAACTATGGGACACTTCTCACACCTCGATAAATAGGTACTTTATCGCTGGTTGGAATCCACACTGAAATTTATTGTCGTTTGGTCACACTGAATCACCGCTTTTATCTGTGAATTTGCCGAAATGTCACCTGTCAAAAACAACCCAAATACTAAGTGTAAAGTAGCCCGTTCAATCTCATTTTATAGTTAATGTCACTCGCAATGCATCCAGAATTCAGTGGACCATGCTAGTCCCTTCTATCAATTTCTAATTCGCTTTAAACGGTGTAGATATTGCTGTAAAATCTTCGATTATGTGCAATTCCTGTCGCTTTTACCATCTCGAACAATATTTTATATAAATTTTGAATAATGCTTTTCTAACTGCGCTAATTAATTAAATAAAGCTTACAAAAATGAACGCCTTTAACAAACTTAATTTAATAAGTATTTTCCTCTTTCACAGATCCTCCACGGTGATAGTTCTGAAGATTGGACGCTGCAAATTAAATATGTTCAAAAAAGAGACAACGGAACTTACGTCTGTCAGGTAACTAAAAACATTTTTTGTATTTCTTGGGCACTTACAATGTAAAAATTTCTTTCAGACATTATTAAAGAGTTTAAACTTACAATGTACAATTTGTTACTTATTAAAGAATTTACGCTACCGGTTTCGACACGTCCGTGTCACTAACGAGCGTTATTTAAACTAATACAAAATGCGAAAGTATTGTATTAGGCTTAGAGTATATACAATCCGTATTAGGTGTTTTTAGGAGGCGGGGGTGATTTGTGGAGTGGGAGGGGCGAGGGAGGGAACATGGTTAATAATGGTGACTTGCACGGGGCTATTATTTTGTTAAGGATGTTAATATTTGAATTTAATTTTTTTGTTTATTTCTAAAGTTTCTAGGGCGGACAATTTGAAAAATTTGTTGATATTAGTGTATTTAAATTTAGATCTATCTTTATTTTAAGTGTGGCCGGTTTCCAACAAGAGGTTAGAAAATTCCGAATAATTATTATTTTTTAAACACAAGTCATGTTCTCTTATCCTAGTTTTAAAAACAGTGAAACCGCATTCAAAAAGAAAAATGTCATCAATAAGAAACTAAAAAACCTTATTGTCCCCGCCAAAAAACAAGACTACTCTTATAACCATTTACCTAAAAATATGTATTTTTTCTGACCATAAATTCAACGAGAGAATTACCTTCAACCATCAGAATTAATTAAACCATCAGTTTTCTTCCAAACAATTTGTTTATTGTCAAAAGGACTTAATTATAATATCAAAGAAGAGCATAACCTTCAAAACGTAGAAATACTTGCCGCGGACACGGATCAAGCTCTTTACAAGTGTCCAGTATCAATCAAACATAAAGCATCTGAAATTATACAAAAAAATTTGAGAAACTATTGCAACAATAAATACAATAATAATAATGATGAAAAAAGAACCCTGGACAGTATTAGAAAAACAATAAAAGAGAAAAATCTCACCATAACGAAAGCTGATAAAGGCATACAATAGTAATCTTTAACAAAACTGATTACATTTACAAAATTGAAGATTTTTTAACCAGTGATTATTTTACTACTGTTACAAAAGATTTTCAAGAAGATGCCAAGACAAAAGAGTTTCAAGAAGATGTCAAAAAAGCAATCAAGAGCTGCCCTAATATATGCGTTGAACCCAAACATAATAGTCTTGTTTTAGCTAATCCACAACCACCTAAACTCTACGGTTTGGCCAAAATTCACAAACAAAATATTCCCATTAGACCTGTAGTTCCTGCTTTCTCTAGCCCTAATTATAATATATGTTCTAAATTTGTCTCCTTGTTCAAGTCCAATAACCTTTTTAGATCACATCGCTCAATCAAAAATAGATTTGAATTAATAAATAAAATCACAGATCTTACCTTTCCTAATAATTATAAATTAGTGTCTTCCGACATTTTTTCTAGTATCCCCAAAAATGACTACAAAGATTTAATTTTAAATATATAAGGTAATTCCCACATTGATAAAGACATTGTGACGGAAATGTCCACACTTTTTGAAATTTGCCTTAACCAAAATTACTTTACTTTTAGCGATAAATTATACATTTGTATAATGATAAATTATAAAATTTGTAATTGGCATTATTTAAAAAAACTTTATTTCATTTTTTTTAAGATTGTTGTTTTGCTGTTAATTTTCCCCAAAATAAAATAAATAAAATTAATAAATTAATTAATTAATTAATACAACGAAATGGTCTCCCGATGGGTAATCCGGCATCGCCATTATTCGCATAAATATTTATGGATTACATTGAAAGCAAACTCGTCGATTGTGGACATTCCCTATTATCTAATGTTATTATATGGTATAGGTACGTTGATGATGTTTTTGTAATTTGGTCAGATAGCAACAGGTTATTAGATAAGTTCCTTAGTTTCATAAACAACCATCATCAAAATATAAAATTTACTTGAGAACTTTTTAGATTTAAATGTCAGTGTATAATAAATAATAAATGCTCATTCAATATTTATTGAAAACCTACACATACTGATTGTGTAATACCGAATTCTTCCTGTCATCGGATTTCTCACAAACTTGCTTCTTTCAATTCTATGATACATCGTGCAGTTAATGTTCCATTAAATAATAAAAATTATAAAAATGAAATCATTGTAATAAAACAAATATCTTAATAATGGTTATAAACCTGACTTGATAAATCGATTGGTTAATAAAAAAGAAAAAATAACTTTTACTAAAAAATACATTTATAGTGGTGATAACCTTAACCAATGTAATAAAAACTTAATTTATAATATACTTCTATATACCGGTGAGTTATCTTTAAAAATATCTAACATTTAACCAAATTCAATTTCTCCAGTATTTTACACCACTTCTAAAATTAAAAATTTATTCAACAACAAAGACCTCTCAAATAAATGGGAAAAGAGCGGTATCTATACATTAGAATGTAATGATTGTGATGCACAATATAAAGGAATGACTACTAGAAATTTTAAAACTAGGATAAGAGAACATGAATTGTGTTTAAAAAATAATAATTATTCGGAATTTTCTAACCACTTGTTGGAAAATGGCCACACTTTTGATAAAGATAGATCTAAATTTAAATACACTAATATCAACAAATTTTTCAAATTGTCCGCCCTAGAAACATTAGAAATAAACAAAAAATTAAATTCAAATATTAACATCGTTTACAAAATAATGGCCCCGTGTAAGTCACCATTAATAACCATGTTCCCTCCCTCGCCCCTCCCACTCCACAGATCACCCCCGCCTCCTAAAAACACCTAATACAGTACTTTCGCATTTTATATTTGTTTAAATAAAGCTCGTTAATGACACGGACATGTCGAAACCGGTAGCGTAAATTCTTTAATAAGTAACAAATTGTACATTGTCAGTTTAAACTCTTTAATACTGTCTGAACTAAAAACATATTCTTTTTTCATGTTATTATAAATTTATTTCTGATATGAGGAGATATATATATATATATATATATAGATATATATATCTCCTCTCCTGTCTTCTGTTGACTTTACGTATGGTTTAAGAGATAGATTCACTTGGGGTTATTTTTGACAACAGCATTCTTCTTAATATTACAATTTTTTTTTTCTCAGACTTTTCAAAGACAATAAGTTATGAGTTTTAAGGGATTTTACTATACAGGATCCAGGATTTTCACAATCATTAAAATTTACCCCTCACCTAGAATCCATCTCACTGATAACGTGAGATGGATTATCCAGACCCACCCTTACGCGGAGAGGGTTTCTTATATAAGTTAAAAACTAAACGGATAATTGGCAGGCCTATAGCTTAGTGCTAAATCCATGTTAAGGGCCTTGGTTACAGACTAACTCAGACTTGAAAAAATATGCAAATAAAAAAACCGATTGCATCGTACTTTTGTTCTTGTAAACAGTTTTTTTTTTTAAATCTCACATATTAACAATAAAACTGAGCTAGTTACTTACTTACTTAAATTAAAAAGTATTATAAACGCGTAAAACACTGGTGATGGCATTATGAAGATGAGTTAGTTGTAGTCTTTATATTCAGCAAAGTGAAATACTCCTTGCAAGTTCTGGAGTCTTTTTCATTTAATCAGTTGGCAACATTGAAGTACCTTTTTTCCAGGACAATTTCAGTCACAATGAATTTTTCCAGACTACTTTCCAAGCCAACTTCTTTACATGATTAGGTTATCACCCTGATGATGGACCCTGCAATGGAATCCGAAACGTCGGCCAGAGAGGTCACATATGCACGGCAGAATATCCCAGAAAACTATACACAGAAGATATAATATTTGAATTACATTCCATGATTTCCCACAGGTGTACGACTAGTATTATTTATTTATTTATTTTATTTACATTTATTGGTTTTCTTACAGCCTTATAATTAATCAATCTCGAAAAAAAAACAATAATCGATGTACAGAGTCTTGGGCCAATTACAAGAAAACACATATCTACAATAATATTAAAACAGGATCGGTAAAAAATAAGAAAATAATATTATAACAGGATCGATAAAAAATAAGAAATAACAGTGAGTGAATAAATAGTGAGTTTGTGTGAGTGTGTGTATTTGTGTGTTTTTATGTGTCCGTGTGTGTATGCGTTTTTATTTGTTAGTGTTTGTGTTCACATGTGTGGGAAGAAAAATGTCATCGCGCGAGTTTATACCTAAGGGATTTTGTAAACTGCTCATAACTTAAATTTAAAATATCAAGATCTGCAAAGGCAGTGTCATAGGTATCTAGAATTCTGTTAATAATACAGTTTTTACCGTAGTTTTTTCTCTAATTATTTAAGTGGAAAAGGCGTGGTGCTCCTTTTCGTTTCTACGGGACATTAAAGTGTATCGAATTTAAAATTTCAGGAGAATCGATGCGATTATTGAGTATTTTGTAAAGGTATTTCATATCGCTTATTGTTCGCCTGTCTTCGAGGATAGTTATCTTGTGGTACTTATATGTTAGTAGTTATCGAAATGGACGTGATTTTTGAAATTCAGCGCTTATGTAAACGTCTGCTGAATGCGTTTGAGAAGCTTTTTAGGTATTTCGTAATACGGAGACCAAATTGGGGATGCAAATTCCAATATGCTATGTACATAACAAGAGTATATGCATTTCAAAGACTGAGTGCTATTGAAATCAAATCCGAGCATTCTATCGTCTTATGGCATAATGTGTTCCAGGTATGTCAATTTTGAGTCCAATAGTAAGCCGAAATCACGGATTACTTTGACAGGCGAGACAAGTACATTGTTAATGTTATAATTAAATCCTATTGGGTTTGTATTTCTGGTGAAGGTAGCACTATGACATTTTTTAAGATTTAGAGCCAAGGAGTTGAGCGTACAGTAGTGTGTCAGCCTGTCTAGGTCATCTTATAATAATTTACAGTCATTTTCGTTTGCAATGCGTCTAAAAAGTTTCATGTCATCAGCGTAGAGGCTGTTAGGCTGCTTTGGAGTTAAGAAAGCAGGTGCCAATATTATATATAATATATATATATATATATACACACAATATATCATAATATGATATATATATATATATATATATATATAGATATATATATATCTATATATATTATATATATCTATATTATTCTCATATCTCTCTCTCCTCTTCCTGTCTCCTTGTGATTAAACAAGGAAATAAAATAATATATTATAATAAATATACACTTTGATACTGCATCAATTTGTGCCAAAGGCTCCCCATCACTTTTCATCGTATCAGGGTAGATGTGGCCACTTAAGCGCGACCCTAAACGGTAACAACGACAAAGGCCGACCTGCGATGGAATATCCTAAAATATTTCATATTATCACTGTGACATTACGTCAGTCACATCGTGTCAATCTCACAGCGGTCGAACATTAAAAAATATATTAATCATCTTCGACCGCATCAACAGAGGTACATATTTCCGAGAAGCGAACAAACCCAAGCTCAGACAAAAGGTTGCGAAGGTCAAAAATATCAGGAAAAAAGATACATTTTCATATTTTAGAGAAAAACAATCTATCACTGCCAAGGAGCGTCTGTGGGCTTTTTTCCCCGGGCGCCTGTTGTCGAGACGGCGAACTTTTTCACGGTAGAATAATGATCAGTTATAATGTCATAACAAATGAAAAGAGATTTAAATTGAAAAAGATAAAAATACCAATAAAGAAAAATGAACCCTCGAAGGAATATCGCAATTTATATCTCGGGCCCAAGCTGTCTGAGCATTTATTCTCAGCACTCAGCGACGTTCTCATATGAATCTTGCCATTCTGATCACGATCAATTCCCCTTATAATATCGCTAAACATCCTGTCAGAAGCTGAGAGAAATTGCAAGACATTCTTTTCAAAGCAATATTAAGTTATTCTAAAAAGTACAAACGATCTTTATGCCGAATAAAATTCTTTTGACGATTCTACAGAATCAAATAATTAATTCGATCTCATAATGTGAACTGACACCCGAAAATCAATTTTCTTTTCCATAAAATAGGATATTTAAAACATTGATTTTATCGTATGTTTTCTGTTTTTATACCATTTAAATTGAGAAGATCTTTTATTTAAAAACATATATATAAATATTTATGTGCAATAAAGTGAAGAGCGAATGAAGAAGAAGCAAATATTGACTTTTTTTGATGTTTTTATGACCATGATAAACCACATTAATTTATTTTGTTTGTTTTAAAAAATGTTGAGCCGAATAAAAACTGAATTTGGAAATGTATCAAACTCGAACGCATACACGGTGAGGTATCATCAATATTATAAACGCTTCAAAAACGCAGTATGCCTCTGAATTCAGAGTCTGGATGAAGAAGCGTAGATAGTGCCTTTCGTATCGTCAATTGTTGTGAAATGACGTAACGACTTGAGCAGCGTTTTTCATTAAGTTTTGCCATACACTTAAAATATTCCCAACTGTAAAATTTTCATAGAATCAATAGGCTTTCGGAGACGATGCGCATCTCATCGTGGATAAAATAATCGTACAACCGTTCTTAGGTTTTCACGGCCACTCAGAATCTTCAAGTTTGTGTTTACTGGGGTATTATGCCGTGTTGTTACGACCTTTCGGGCCGACGTTTCGGATCCCATTGCAGGGTCCATCATCAGGGCTGATGTGCTTGTTGTCTTGAATGTTGGTGTTGTGGTTAAGTATCGGCTTGCAATACCGATACTGAACCACAACACCAACATTCAAGACAATACATCAGCCCTGATGATGGACCCTGCATGGGATCCGAAACGTCGGTCCGAAAGGTCGTAATAACACGGCATAATACCCCAGTAAACACAAACTTGAAGATTCGTACAACCTTTTCAAAGATAGCTGCACTTCAAAGAACAACGAACCGCGTCCCTGTAGGCGCTCAACAATCCCATACTCCTCAATAGTCACTTGAACGCAAATCTAAATCCAAGGAAAAGAATATAATATAACATAGATTATACGAATTATAAAAATATATTATTATAAACAGATTTTCTATTATATACAGGATTCATATTCAGTATTGTATAAAATAATCCCGGCAAAACCATTGTGACTTTTATGAGAGGATGGAAAGTTTTTCAGAAAAGGCCTATTTAGCTTTTGAAATCTTATATTAACGATATCCTCGGGAGATCGGTGAAGACAAGAATGAAGGATAAACATTAGGCTCCAGACACCCCCACCCCCTGCTTAAAGCTGGGCACGTACAAAAATGTATTTATAAACAATATAACAGCTTACATTTTGTCAGTGATTGATTATATCAATTTTGAGAAGGATTCTAATTGCACTAAATTTATTAATAACTTTTCTTCCACAGTTTAATCAATAACAGTGACTTTTATTTATTGTTTACAGGCTTACATTTTACATTTAGATAGCAGGAGTATAGGAATTGATATAAATAGAAAGAAAATCAATGAGATCGTCATGATCGCTGATCAACCTGGAAAACTACCCAATAATAGCGCGTAGCTTGGTTGGGTCTGGTTGTCTGATCAGTATTCAGAGTAGTAGTTAAGCAAAAATCATAGATTTTTATGGAAGCAGGTGCTATGGTTAGTGGAAAACGCAAAAAAATATGTTATTTCTTAACCATTACTCTTACTTCTGATCAAACTAATGTTCTTAGAGATAAAATTCAAATAAAATAATAAAAACCTTGTAAAAATATATTTTTAAATTTTTTATTTTATTTAATTAATTTTAATTAATATTTTTAAATAATTCGAATGAATTTTTCGTAATGCAAAAAATAAGTTTCTAAATATTGAAAAAAAAACATTAATATTGCATATATCATCCATGACTATCGACATTAGGTCACGTTTGATTGAACTTTTTCGACTCATTATCATGGCACGAATCCACCTGTAAATATTATATATTGCTACTAGCCCTGTATAATAAAACTATATTTTTGAAATGAGAACAATATTTTTATATGTAATATTTCATAGAGAACATGATTATGTCAAGCAATTTACTAATACTTGTAGTTTTAAATACTTTGTACCCTAACTTGACTTGTGTAACGTAACTCCCCTGAACACGAGAATTGAAAGAACATAAGTACTTTTTAACGGAGAAATAATGCTGTCAATCGAATTAGTTTTGCGCTTGCTTTTAAAATGTACTGTAATCGTATAATTATTTGAAAAGTAAATAAATAAATGTCGTAAACATTAAATTAGAGCACGCAAAAGAAGGAAACTTGTCGCTTTTAGTGCCTGAGGCAAATGTTCAAAATCCCTTGCACAGAAATGTGCGCTGATGGCTCAATTATAAGTAAATATCTATGGTCGAAATACAAGACATCGCCCAATTTTCTGGATACTGTCCACGATATAAGCAACATGTTTCTACAGCACCACGTCCCAAAAGCATCGATCCTCCATTAATCTAATGCATTATTATAAATGAGAATGACGTCATTCATTAGTTGGATACATTGTCACGGAGTCGTGGCTGTGGCAGGCAAATGAAACAGTAAAAACTATTTAAAAGTTTTATTTGTCACACAGAAAAATATTCCACACAGGTTTGCACTAATTCACGTCACTATCGAAGAGGCGCGTGCAGTGAGTACATTGAAGTCTGACTTTTACGTCAACATACATTTTGGAAAAAACTTCGCAATTAAATATTTGTGTGACAGAATATTATGTTATATTAATGTCTGAATAACAAAAATAAAATTTAAAAATCGAAGTATAGATAATCAAAATATTAAAAAGTTATATATGGAAAATGATTATATAAAGTACCTACTTAACATGAAAATAAATTTTAAAGATAACTATTCTTTTGATATTAATAATGGTTTACAAATTTTACACACAAATTATACAGAATCACAGTTTGATAAATTAGAAATTTTGGAAATAAGAAAGAGTGTTAATAGTAAATTGAATGTTATAAATAACCAGGTCCTTTTTGCAAATAGTTATCTTTTAAATTTATTTTCAAGTTAAGGAAGTACTTTATTTTATCATTTTCCATAAATAACTTTAATATTTTGATTATCTGTACTTCGATTTTTAAATTTTATTTTTGTTATCCTGACGAAGAAGCCATTGGCGTCAAAACATGTTTAATTTTTTCAATAATAAAAATAGTGGTGTAAGCAAAGTTTAATTCTATAAATTATAATTATAATGTCACCACAAAATAATGTTTCTGTGTTTGAAGAAGAAGTAAAAAATACATATTTTTTGGAATACCATATTGAAGCTTGTAATACGGGGTTGCCTGGCAACTTTCCCCCGCTTTCTTCTTACCGGACAAATCTAGGGAATGGTCTTTTGATTGTGGTCGACCTATAGTAATAGTGGTAAGAAAATTGCAAGATGTATCTTTTAATACGACTTTTTTTCAAAACATTTCCTTTAGTAAAGGTCATGCTTCAATGTTCTCACTGCACGACCCTGCTATCGAGAATATTTCACTCGCAAATAGGCACATAGGTATTTTCTTCACTGGCCGTATATTGTCGATTGTTCGCACTCTGTCCACACTGAGCCATCGCACGGTTTCGATTTTCTATGGTGGACTTATATGTCGCGCCGCCAAAACAATAACTCTCTCGCCCTTTATATACATAAAAATGTGGGTTTCTCGAATTTTCGAGACTGTTCGACTTGCTTCTGTTCATTTCCAATAATTACTAGTATATCACAGTCGATTCCAGATTTGTGTGAAACGTCCGAAAGATTTCCGTAGTGCGGAATTCTTTCCGATTGTTCCATCTCGTGATAATATTAATAGCATGTATGTAGTTTTCTGGGATATAAAAGGCGCCTCTGACCGACGTTTCGCAAAATAATCGAAAACCTGAGATCATTTTAAATATTAATTTCTATCCGCTTTCATACTAAGCTTCAACAAACATTCAGTTTAAACACGAGTGGAAAATTATTCTATTTGAATTTCTGTATTACAAATGAGAATTTAAATTACGAGTTGTGTTTAGTTTCTCACAATATCATAGCTTGCCATAATAGCCGAAAGATACCATACGAGATTTGTTATATCCTCAGAACGTGTTATTATATTCAAAGTTCATAATCCTTTCCCGACTTTGTTTTGCTTCGATTACAGTCTTGAATCATATTTCAGGGAGCTTACCGACGCCAGCGCTCCGGCTGAATATCAAGTTCAAACCTCCAACTACCTATTTCTGGTGTTACCTAAGCGACCGACTTTTAAAGATATTCCATCCCAGCTACGGCTGAGATGAAACCGTGATTATGGTGTCAAAGGCAACTTATAAAAAAAATCTAAAAATGTTTAAAATAGGTATTTTCTTAACTCTGCGAATTCTTTTGAATACTTTGTAATGAAAAACGTACACATAATATGCTTCGATACATTATAAAAAAAACTAAATCTTCTTAATTAATAAAAAACTGATGATAGTGAAGATCGTTAGAGATTTTATAATAATATTAATAAATCTTTGATTTCTCAACTAATTTTTATTATTATTAAAACATAATTATTATAACATAAATATTAATATAAGACTGAAAGAACATCGTCGTCGTCTAACTAGCAATATTTTTTTTATGAACAAACTAAACACATCATAGAAAGTAATCATTATTTTCATTAATTTAGGTACTATTAAATTTCTAGACTTTTATTAAAACATATATTTGAAAAAAAATCGAAATCTTATGAGTTAATTAGTGCAAATTAAGAAACATGTTTGTGTTTCTTAATTCGTTATAATAAATGCTTAAAATAATCTGGAAACATTTAGTGACTAAAAAATTTAAAACGGTACTTCGATTAAACTCGTGTCTGGTGACTTTTTGCGTAATAAATAAAAGTCAAAGTGTTTTTCTATATTACCTCCCAAAGCCACGTCCCGCGACATTATTATTATTTTTTTAAATATCACGCAATAAAGATTATTGTATATGAAATTTAAATGATTTTTTCAACAAATAGTTTTAGACTACAAGCAGGTTATACCTACTTAAAAGTTGTCAAATTTATTATAAGATTTTTAAAGAATCTTAGTACGAGATGAATGATTATGTTTATTTCTTTCAATATATATTCAGAATAAATTGTAATTTTTTCAAGATACGGAGTCAGCTTGAAAGTGCTTTGACTTTTCACATCAATGTATGGCTTAAGCCAATAATGTATATAAATCGTTAGTAATTTAATATGTGGGTTCTAATAATAAAAAAAATATTTTACGATGCTATTATTATTAAGAGAGCACTCAAAAACGTTATTAAATTCAGTGAAACAATTTTGGAGGTTGGCTTACTTGTGAGAAATTATTTTAATGGCTAAAATAAAGTAAGCACTTAATAATATTATGTTATGAACTTGATAAAGGGAGGTGAATTAATTATTTTGCTGCTGGTAGATACATATTTATCATTAAAAATATGTTAATGCTTGACTGACTGACATAAAAGATAATAAACAAAATTAAATATTTAATATGGACGACCCAAATTTTGTAATCTTGTTTGTACGACCAAATATTTTGACGTAAACACGTTTTTAAATCGTTTCGAAATATTGGATTAATTTAAAAAATCTGACCATCACGAAAATAGTCAAATTTAAATCGTTTGCATTTCAGAAAGTATATGATGTGGGTGGAAATAAATTATGTCAATGAATTAAGGACAGATATAAGATTTATTTAATTAAGTGCACCAGCCCCCCAAGACGAATTGGCTAAATCCAAGATAATGGTCCCATTGCATATGCAACGTGATTATTTCACTATATTATTGAATGTGCTAATAACAAAATGAAAGATAATTTACGTTTAAAAAGTTAGTATTAAATAAGAGTTTTTTTTTTTTTTAAGTTTCGAAGTTTCGAAAAATGCATTGCATATTTGACATTGATATATGCAAAATGATTATTTCACTATATTATTGAATGTGCTAATAACAAAATGAAAGATAATTTACGTTTAAAAAGTTAGTATTAAATAAGAGTTTTTTTTTTTTTAAGTTTCGAAGTTTCGAAAAATGCATTGCATATTTTGACATTTCATAGGCAATATATGAGGTTAGGTTAGGTAATTAGGTTTAGTTTTGTTTGGTTAGATTATTAAGTTTGGTTAGGTTAGGTTATTAGGTTTGGTTTGTTTAATTTAGATTACGATTATTTTAGTTAGATTAAATTAACAGGACATTAAATTATTTAGTGAAATACTTATTTTCATTGTATGAACAACGGGACCATATTCTTGGGTTATTCCAACTAATTATTAGATCAGTCAACTTCGGGACCTCGTGATTTGTAAACTCTAAGTCCGCTTTGAATAGAACTAATAAAAATTACTTACATTTTATATGGGTTTGTTTACAAATAAAGAGTAAAGACATGACGGAGTTACATTTTGTGTAATTTAAGTGAAATCTTGTGGCAAAAAAATAATGTCGTAAGATATTTTGAAGTATTTGGCCAATAGGTAGGTACAAGCAAATAGAGAAAAAAGTGGTGTTTACGACTTTACCTTAGACCCTGCTTTCATTAAATTATTTATTCAATTTAAGGTTTTTTTTTTTCAGAATCTGGGATTTTTTTCAGCATTGTAATTTAAAATAAAATCCTTTTGAGATGGAGAGCATTGACACCGAATACGTATACACTGGAATGTGCGGAATGAAACGTGAACTTTCCTGAAACATTCCCATTGGTTAGGTGAGCGATCTTTCACCTTTGACCGGACAATTGAGAATGGCCGCTCTATTCACCATCCACATAATATTGTAATGTAAGAGAGTTCTTTATATTAAATTTGACCGTAAAATCACATCAGGACACGTGTTGTGAACACATGCCAGAAGTCTTTGTCTGTAAATTTTTAACAGTCTTAGTATATTTTAAAAATTACTATTAAACATTTTGAAGAATTCTATATATTTATTTATTAATTCTTTGGATACATAAAATAGCGGATTTATTACTCCGTTTATATTAACTCGTGGCGTCTGCTTGCTTGCTTGCCGGCTTGCCGTCGAAAAAATTTTGGATCGATTTTTGACCCTTTTCCCGTGATCCAATCGAGCTGAAACTTTGCAAGCAAACTCGTGGCGACGATCAAGAAGATCTGTCAATTTTTTATTTTTGTTAAAAAATATTAATTATTATAGTATAATTTATGATTTTTCAATTTTTTATTAGTTTTTTCAAATTTTGATTACAAATTATTACAAAAGTTTGATTACTAGCAACGGCGGCCCAATAACGTCGCGGAATATTTTCTAAATTTGAATTACGCCGTCAGTATACATAATAGGTACTTCACTACGAATTTCGAAAATCTAAATTGACTGACAAATGTTTTTAGAATTTAATCTTATCAAAGTGTCTTATTTAAGTGTCTTATCAAAGCTCAAAACATCTGATATTTTAGAAATATATTAAATGACTGTAAGTTTAGTGTTATGTTATATGTTTTATTTCGTCTTTAATTGTTGATATATTTTACAAAGAAAGGGAGTATAATAAAATCTTGCTTTTTATGGGTTACTTTTTTAATAGCTTTTTTCTTCCTTTCTTTTAACTCGTGGCGTCTGCTTGCTTGCTTGACGAAAAAACTTTGGATCGATTTTTAACCATTTTCCCGTGATTCAATCGAGTTGAAACATTGAAAGTAGACTCGTGGCGATGATCAAGAAGATCTATCAAATTTTTGTTAATAAAAATAATAATTATAGTATAATTTTGGATTTTTCAAATTTTTAATGGTTTTTTCATACAAGTTTTAAGGATATTCCGACGCATATGGTAGACACGAAACCCGAAAATGAGGAAGGGAGTATTGTAAAAACTTGGTTTTTATCGGTTACTTTTTTAATATGAAATTTGACCTTAACATCACTCCACAACACGTTTCGTGAATACATGTCACGTGAACACAACACACAGAAGAACCCTTGAAACGCAGTGGTTATGACATTGGCTTCCCAAACCGAGGGTTCCGGGTTCGATTCCTTATGAGGTCCCAATTTTAATCTATGTGATTTACTCAAGCCTGGGTGTTTTGTGATATATTTCGCTTCTGTATTTGGGCCTCCTGGCCTGTTGAAGCGTAAAAAAAAGTCTTTGACAGTCTTAGATGACCATAAGGACTTTTGAAAATCTCTAGCTTATTATTATTTATTAACTTTTTGCACACATGTGGTGGCGGGTTTGTTATCAATTTGCTATTTCTTCCATCCCACTATACATTTAAGCATAATAGTTGAAATAAATTACCTTAATAAAATACTCCAATAAAAAAAATGGTTGGGAGATGAGAAAGTATACTAGGTTTTGGGAAAGGTTGCTTTAGTTTATTTTTGAAGATACATAGTTATAGTCTGTGATGATGTGATATCTGTACAAAATTTATTCCACAGACAAGCCAAATACATTTTAAACGAACGGGCTGAAGAAAATGATTATATTTTTTCGAATTTCTACGGAATAACAATTTTTACATAATAATAAAAAGTAATATTGTTGCACACATTTAAAAATGTTCTAATTATTGTTCATTTCCCTTTTAAATTTGTTTTGATTTTAACTTTTACATTTATTTTTTTGGTTTATTTTATATATCTTCTTATTTTATTTATCTGGTTTATTGATTTAATTATCTTTATATTTAATGTATTTATTTATTTAACTTTATTATTAATATATTAAAGGTTTCTCATTATTATTGTTTGCTTGTGTACTAATCATTTTTTATTATAAATTGTTTTATATTGTTACATTTTATAATGTTCATTTCTCTAAAATATTATTTATTTATATTATCATTTTTTAATTACTTACTTTAAAATGTGTTTTATGTTAGGTATATAAAAATTCTAGTAATTTTCTTGTACTGTAAAAGCCTAGATTAATAAATTAATTAATATTGATGTGACATTACATGTATATCTATCTTAATAAAATGGTTATCTGTACATTTTTCACCTAGAATTACCTTGGAAGAAAAAAAAGAAGCAATGCGAAGAAAAGCAATTTAACGTTGACGCACGCCCGTGACGGTTACCAACATTGCCGTAAAATTAAAGTTGAACGTAAAACCACTTTTGGAAACAGACGGTATGCTAATGTTATATCCGACCCTCCGGTTATTTCAATCATGCAGTCAATGTTGTTTAATGGCTTTATACTACACGAAGAATGCCTCAAAAATTACGTAATCATTTATGATTATTTTATTATGAAGTCTTTAAGACTTGTAAATAAAATTATCAAAAGTAGAAGACTTTGCCAGAAAATTATACAACTATTACATATATTAGAGTACGTTGATTTTGTACCCACCGTCATATTGAGGATTTAAAAACATTGTATTTGCGAGATGTTGCCCAGAAGCTATGTTAGAAGAAAAACGAAATATATTAATTCACAATAATTTATGTACACGTATATTTATGAAAAGCTTTCTCGTATATTTTGAAATTTTGAAATAAAAAATCTACTCATGTCGGAGTTCTAGGCATGATTTTCGATGAGATCACAAATGATCCTTGTGTTTTTCTCAAGCCTTGATGATTTTTCTATGTTTTGCTACAATAATTGACCCTCGTTGTCTTTTATAGCGTTAAAAAATTATAAAAATAATGTTTAATGGAGCTAACCTCGAAAGATTTATATCGTCATATTAGCGTTATATTAGATTAATAAATATAAAAATAGGGTATAAAAGAAAAATCTTGTTTACTATTTTCACATTTTTGTTATCAATGTTAAAAAATCTTCTTTCTGGTTTAATTTTTCTGTGATATTCTACCGTGTTTCTACTAACTTACTGGTCGATATTTCAGATCCCATTGCATGTTGTATTGCAATGTGTGATGTTGTGGTTAATTATTGGATTGAAATAGCCAACTAGCTGGCCTGCTTTTGACAAGGTATTGCAAACCACGACTTAACCATAACTCGGCCCTAATGATGGAGCCTGTAATGGTCAAAAAAGTCGTAGAATCATCTAACGATATCCATTCAAAGACACAACAATTTACGAATGATGTAATCACATCGAACGTTGTATATGTTCCCATATTTTTTCTGTGCCAGGCGAGACCTGGGAGGTTGTTACTGGAACGCTTGACCCAATTACATTTAAAATCTCTCGAGTTATAAATAAACGATTTTGACAATATTTCAAAAAATAACCCATACGCTGCCCTTTTCAAAAATTCAACAGCAATCATGGTAAAATGGTAACATGGAATGTTACCTTTTAAACTGATAAATATATCGAATTTGTTGTTGACCGAAGAGTTAGAGCGACTAGAAACAGCGCGTATTTGGAATCTGACAAGTTCAGGTAAAGCATTCGACAAATTAAAAGACCGCGAAAACTTTCAGCAAGGTGAATACCGTTAAATTCTCTAGGAAGGTGAAACAGACCGAATAATCAAAGCTACTAGCGTATTTTGTGTTACCGTTACATTTGTCAAACTGACGTAAATTACATGCGATAATAAGGAAGGTTACTCCTCTCGAAACTATAGTATTGAACCTGATGGTAGACTTCGGAGAAATTCACGCACTTGCAACATGTCACATTGGAAGAACGCTATAGAAGGCTCTAGAATAGTCTACAAAAATCTACAACATTCGAGAGACGCCTGGAACAACCTAAAAGCGATGGAAACCTTCCCTCAAATACTAGAAAGGAATAAAACAATCTAGGAGGTTCGATAGTGCAGCATATCGTGTATATAAGCAGCACTACGCCGAGCTAAGAGAGAATTCTTTTGACATTTCAGTCGGTGTGAAATACGCGCAGGATGATGGCAGTGTACCTAGTTGTGGAATTTCGGAACGACAAATATCGAGTGAAATCATCAGGCAAATTCTTACCTTAGTGGCGAAATAAATAAATGCGACTATTACAAGCGAGAATTGGATGGAATGTTCTAGTGAATGCTAAATAAAGTGTTCCCGGCGACAATACAGTACATATTTTCTTTTATCAGACGAGTTAAAGCCTACAAAATAGTGTGATTTAAAGAATAGCGAAGTTTAATTCGTGTGAAGTGACTTTGTCCATTTACTAATTAATTAATTACTTATTAGTAAATCGCTAATTAATTGTCAGTGTTAAAACCACGATCCGTAGCAGTATTGACAAGAAAAGTCAACTAGAGTATTACAAAGTTAAGTTTAGTTGTCAATTAAAATAACAATTTTACCACACAAAAAAAAACTGCCACATCAATTAATAATATGACAGTTTTTGAAATCTCTGTCAAGGTCCACTTCGATATATTGAGGTTATCAAATACGGATCTTTGTGGAGAATTTGATATCAAGAATCCAAGCTGCCAAAATGAATTACCTTAGGAGAGTAGGAAATGAAATAAGTACTATTAGATCGACTGAGATGTACCGGCACACAGTGAGCTGAAAATGGAGCTATCATAGTCTTATTTAAAATTATTTTTGGAAATTGCATTTTTCCTTGCTAGATATTTTCTCAAAGGATCTAAATTAACATGAATAATGTAAAATAAGGATACAATTTTGAGAATTACATACGTAATTGACCATTGATTGAAAATTATAATTGAAAAAAATGAATAATGATCTTTTTCTCAACCATCGCCTGATGATTTGTCTCATTTTTTGCCATTTGATCACATATTTCATTTTTTCGCATCGCATCGGTACGTTTTTTATGAAAAAAATTTAAGAAATAATTTATTTCCATGTATTTTACGTTCTTGGTTTATGAACTAGCAAAAAATTACATAAATATGACGGTTATAAACATACAATATAAATACGGTAGGTGCTTAGTAATTATAACTTCAATATACTGCACAATCATCACTTTGTAAGTAATAAGGTAAAAATATAAATAGAGTAAGCGCAGAGCAGTATTCTGTACAATAATCACTCACGTACAACACATATTATACTTAATAAATAATTAAAAATAACGTTTTAAATTTATGATGTAGCCAAAAAGTTACTATAAAAAGCAAAAAATATTGATATAATAGGGTACCTACCTAGTAATCAATGATTATTTTTCACAGTCGCCACTTGATGAGTAAAAAACTTTAATACATAATATTACACTATAACTCATCTTAATTACATATCACATGATAATTTTTTAGGGTAATTACAGACATACAAAATAAATTGTGAATACATTTTAAATTAAATATCAATAATATCAGAATCTTCATCCAAATCGACTGTTTCACATCGCAAATTTTATAATTTTTTACGTTCTTCATTGATCAAAAATGCATTTTATAATTAAATAGATATTATTGATAATGTGGTTAAGTTATTATAATGATTAGTTCGTATCAATTTCCATTTAAGTACATTTTGACAAAAGTCTATGAAAGCTCCATTTTCAGCCCACTGTGCGGCATAAGGGTGAACCTCTGCACAAAGGCGCTATTTCTAAATTTAGAAAGGTCTCAATTAGGCTTTGTTTGATATTTTTCTTGGATCTTGTCTAGTTCGCCAGGTCAGAACGATCGCCTGGCCTACAACGAGTGACAAATATTATAAATCTAATCGTCTGTGCGAAACATGAGAAATAAAAACAGTAAGTATAGTGAGAGAAGCTTTCTTGTTCAAGCTTCTATTGATTCTAACATCATAAACGAAACTCAAAAGGCGCTAGATCTCGTCCTCTGATCAATTAATCAGTTACGAACTAACAATCAAAATTATTTGTGTGCCATCCGCTAGATGGCGCCTTGGCAGGTGGCTCGGCCACGTTTTGCAAGGCCAAAGAAGCGATTGCCATGATGTTATTGAGTGAGGTGCCATGATGCCATGGGTCACAAAAAACTAAGCTGATACAAACAGCAAAAACTGTTTTAAGAGAAATTCTTTAAAGCACTTTGTTAAGGTTTCGGACTAGGATAAAGGTATGAAGATGAAGATTACTGTTATAGTGAAATTCTAAATATTTTTATTCTTGTTACTTAATCAATTTTCTAAAATGTATATTTTTATTTTTGTTATTTAGCCAATTTTTTAACGCCACAATAGGTAAAATCTATTCTGTGGCATTATATTATAACTCATTTTCTTATATTGTATAATTGTGATTTAACCTAGAATAAGAAAAGTATTAAATTGAGAAATATAACCGCCCTGGCATAGGTTTCACGTAGTGGGGCGTTATAAACTAAATTTATAAAAAGTGTAATTGTGATAATATTTCAACAAACAAATAATAAACAAATGAGAAATTTTAAGAAGTTTCACTTTGTACTTTGTACACACCCGTTTATTTTATATAAATCATGAATACCATAGGCTTGACAGACTCTCAATGCGGCTTGAGCTCCTCCCGCGCGCTCCATTCTCTGAGACTTGAATCGGGAGTATTTTTCTAGTCAAATTATGCAAAAACAGCCGCGGTCGTTTTTATTATTTCCTGTCTGAGACATTTTTCTTCGAGTTTCTTTCGTTGTATTATCTTTTTCTTTGTTCCTTCATTATATATATTTCCGAGGACAATGTAGGTATAGATAGAGCCGAATTGATATTTTCACCAACACCATCGTAACTCTCATCGAAATTAAAATACATCGTACTAGAAACGCTTCGTTTGTTGCAAGTTGTATAATTTTTATTACAACTTCTGTTTCCAACTTTTATTTCATCGAGTGATTAATGTTATCGCAAGTTCAAGTTTTTTTACATCAAAGTCATTATTTGTTAGTTGTTATTGTTTGTTTTGTATTCTTTGGTGAAAATTTTTTGGAATAAATTATATTCGATTTATTTTATTATTAATTTACATATAGAGAATTTTTAACGCGTAAAGTTCTTGAAAACTGGTGTGACAAGGTACTTATCCAAGTTTATTTTTGCTCATAACTTTATATATATTCTTCGCTACTTCCGAAAAGGATAAGAAACAGATATTTACCCAAATCAAAATAGTAAAACTAAGCACGTAATTGTGAAAATGATATGGGAGTTGATAACTGAAATAGATGCTCGCAATGAAGTTAAAAACGTTGGTTCGTTTATTTATTTCATTCATCCATTAGCATCAAGAAAAAATATATAAATATACAATGGTGGATTGAGGAATACCAATGCGGCAGACAAGGAAAATTTTCTGCTAAGGCAGAAAAATTTACCGAAAAATGGCATGACGTATAAATCTGTTAAATTTTGATTTTAATACCGGTTTACTAGTAATTATGAAAATGTCCCAATGTGAATATTATGACAGCATAAGTATTATAAAACAAACAAAAAAAAATCATAAAACCAATTTATTACATATTGATATTTATTTAACATAAATACTTATCCTATTATTACACTATGCACAACATTATCAAACGCTACTTATCAGAATAAATTTTGATGCATTTTCGTATGCTTTTATAAACAAAATACTGAAATGTCAAGTAATTGAATGTTTTTAATTAATTGATTTAATTTAATGATTTGATTTTAATGTAATGAGTTTTTTAATGAAGGAAACGGACGTTTCCGAAACATGTAGTGAAACAAGTTCTCAAATATATGTGGAAAAAAACAAAGTTGATTGTTTTATTTCATTATTTGTTCATACTGAAATGTCGTTTACAGCCTCATTTATTAAAATTGACGCGGCACTGTGCATTATGCATACACATATGACTAGGAAAATAATACAGATAGGACTTCAATGCAGCATTTAATTTATTACCAATATGTAACCTTATCTTTAAAAAAATATTTTTGCACTTATTCATTTCTATTATCCACTTGATGATGCATATTTTCGAAGATCGAAATGACTGCAAAGATCATTCATTGTAGAAAGAGGATTACGATCCTTAGTAATAATTTCAACAATAACCAACATAGCAGAAAAATAATTCACCTTTTCAATCAGTGTGAGAGTACAACCTTCGCAAAGTTGCGCGGTAGGAGTTGTGAAGCATTCTTGATGCATTAATACAGAGGTCGGCAAAGTGCGGCTTCGGAGCCGCATGCAGCTCTTTGGCTCCGTAAGTGTGGCTCTGGCACAAATATCACGAAGGTGTCGGTCGGGAAGGGAAAGCAAATATATTTTTTTCTATTTTAGAGGAAGTTATTTCATTGGAAAACAAATTATCCCTTTTTCACAAAATGTTGAAAGGGAAACGTTGTTTCACTTTCCGAGTCTACTGAAGCATCGGCAGGAAATTAATTCCTCTATTGACAAACATTTTGAAGCAACCATTATAAATATGAGGGAAACATTTTTCAGCAGGATTCAGGATTCAAAAACAGTAGAGCGTCCTTAGCATTCGTCAAAAATCCTCATTACGGTACGATAACAGATTTTTAAAAAAATCATTTTGCGATTTCCATTGGTAACTTTAAAATACAATTTCTGCATTTAAAAAACAAGGAAATATTCAATATTTAGAAATATTGAAGAAAAACAAATGTGAGCTTAGTTCACAATACAAAGGATCTGCTTTGAAAGATCTGGAGAAGGAGGACATGATCATGTTCAACGCCTGGAATACTATTTCTGATTCTTCTGATCAGCTGAAAAAATCGCGTTTTCTGTTCTTTCCCTTTTCGGTTCTACATACTCATGCGAACAATCTTTTTCAAGCGTAAACTAAGAAGTCATCATACCTAAATTGTACCTAAATTGAGAATAACAATATACAAACATGACTTACTCAAACTTTCCAAAGAGATGCAAAAACATTGTTCGCATTAAGTGTTTGTCAGTCATTGTCGTAATTTAAATTTATGGATTCTAAGGAATAAATTATTTTTTATCAATGGATAAAATCTATATTATGTATGAAATGAAGCTTTATTCAATGAACCCGTAATTTAATGAAGTGCTAAAATTATGTGGTGGCCCGAGACACATACACACAGACACCCGTGTAATGAGTTACCACAGATGCTGACGTCGAGTACGGCAGGCCGTCGCCCTCGATTCAGAGGTTGAGACAAGATTGCTGAGCAAGGCAAATGTAAGCCAAACCGATGACCGAGTACAAAGGCGAGGTATAGCAAAGAGCATGGACTATCGGAGTGACAAAACGCACCTCGCTGATCTAAGCTAAATACCCACACGCGCGGCCGAGTAAAGAGGAAATCATAACACCCCCGATTCCTTTGTTCTGAATGACTATATAAGCTCGCGCCCGTAGAACAAACCATCTCACTCCAGCGGGGCTTCTCGGATACAGAGTAAGCCCTTGCTGTCATACCTTCAAACGTCACGCTTTCACTTGTAACCTTTGTACACTACTGTATTCTTTATAACTTGTGTTTTGTAATCGAATAAATTCTGTCAAACCATCGTGACTTTTACATCATCAACCGCAGCAGAGATCTCCGACTCTACAAACGGAGTGGTAACCCTTGAGTTCAAAAACCGTTCTATCCAAAACCGGAGGACTCATCCACCTCCACAATTATGATAAAGGTTTACTAAATCAATTACCGGATCTGGCTCTAAATTTTTTTTAATCGTTGTAAATGTACATTTTTGATTCTTTGACTAATAAGTTTGCCGACCACTGCATTATTACGTCGAAGAACTATTTAACTCGCTACCTACTCCAGAAATGAAATAACTGTGTATTGTTCAACCCCATTGTATATGAACAAAGCGATCGTTGTTTGCGCTTACTGCCGCGGAACGAAATGAAAAAATAACAGAAATACAGCAAATAGTAGGTACACATTTAGCGAAGAATGTTATACGAGAATAGCTTTAACGTGAATAAACGACATTGTTAAGAAGTATGATATGAGAGGTTAAAATAATTATATTACACTTGTTATAACCCGTCAAAAATTACGGACTTTTACATGTTCGGTCGGGTCCTTAAGAATAAGTATGCAGAATTCGGGTAAGATCTGTAAATGGTACCTAAAACTTACACAGGAACGTTTTATGAGCAAAAACTTCCATATCAGCCCTTCTCATTCGTTTCCAAGTTGGCGTGTTTTTAGCTTCAATGCAAGACCGTGCTGCCCCACATCGGTCGTGCCCCACATCGGTCGTATAAACCGGTGCGAGCCGCAAAAACAAAACCATTTGCTGACTGTCAACCGTAAGACAAGTCTAATATAAAAAGAATGACAGAGTCGATATACGATACATCAGTATATAATATGATCCTAAAATTACACATGATTTCAATATAGAAGTAAGCAAATAAAAGAGAACTTTATGAAAAGAAAAGAGAACTATGTAAAATAAACTGAAATAACGTAGCATATAATAAGCTACTAACAAGCCACAAAAAGTGGCTTGGTAGGGTCTTAAAAATGTCATATTATATATTTGTATTTGTATGTTTCTCCTTTGTATTTGTTATTAAAAAAATATTAAAAATAAAAATAAAAATTTAAAAAAACAATAGACGTGGGTAAGTTCTGTCAAAGAGTGTAAATTTGTAAAGAAAAAATATCTGGAGGAGAGAGCGGGGTAAAGAAGGATGGGGAATGTCTATGTTACCCTCCGGTCCTAAAGAATAAGTATGCAAAATTTGCGTCAGATCTGTCGGCAAAATACAGATTTGTACAGAAAATTACGGGAAGTATAAGAGGAAATTTGCCTCTGTTTTCCGCCACGTCTTAAATAATAAATATGCAAAATTTGAGTCAGATCTGCAAAACGTCGTAGATTTATATAAAGAATATTAAAAAATATCAAAAATAACTAAATGAAAATATATGAAGTTACGAACATTACAGCTAGACAGACAACGAAATTATTTTAGTTTGATGCTCATTTTAAAACAGGCTTCTTATGTTTATATAGCGGGTAATATTTGTCACAAAAACCATGTTAGAAAATTGAGAAACTATTTTAAATACTCTCACGTTTGCCTTACGTTTTACTATTACCCTTACCAGGGTCGGTGCCAGGCGCCACGCACCGATCCCGATATCTACAAAATGCTAAAAATGAGATTTACACGGGTTTGGACAGCTCAATACGATATCTTCATGTGCTGAAAACGTCGAAGCTCTGAGTGATTTCGTTTTTTATAAATTCAATATTGTCTAACTCAATTGACGGCCATTATCGTTAAATAAAACAAAAAAAAATTGACTGTTTTCTGAGGGTTTGAATTTATAAATCCTTGGCAAACAAAAATATTGGTTGATGACATCCATGTGGTATGGACGCATTATGCATTTTTTAATTCTACTGTTCCTTCATGACAATTATTTTGTAGAAAACATTTAAAGGGAATTGAACGTTTTCTGTAGTATTATGTAGTGAGTTTTTGGTGTAGAATTCTTCATACTTTATTAAATACAATCTGTAAAACGCCTCATATCTTACAAATTTACACGGTTTGACCAATCTAACAGAAATTTTGGATACTTATTCTTTAGGACTATGGATCACATTTTTCTCTCCCCTTTACCTCACCTCTCTGCTTTTTTCTCAATATACTCGTATATCCATACCGTTCTACAGATTAAACCCAATTTTGCACACTTATTCTTAAAGACCCAACGGAAAACAAAGGTCACATTACCCCCTACCCTTTACCCCACTGGTATATTCTCGTTAAAAATTTACATCGTTTGTCCGATCTGACCCAAATACTACTTATTTTCCCTTTTCACCTTTACCCACCCCTTCACCAAGATATATTTTGTGTACAAATCTACACCAATTTTCCGATCTGACCCAAATTTTGCATATCTTTAGGACTTGGCGGGTAACGTAGGCAACATTTTCCCCTCCCCCTCCCCTTAATATATTTTTCATGCATATCTGTACCGTTCGACCGACCTGACCCAAATTTCGCATACTTATTCTTTAGGACCCGGCGGGTAACATAGGCATTTCCCTCCTCCCCCCTTACTCCACCTCCTCACCATGTTGTGTTTTGTAGAAATCTAGACGTTTGACAGATCTGACTGAAATTTTGCAAATATATTCTTTATGTCGTGGCGGAATAGATAGACTGGATTGAATTAGAAACATAGTTTTTACTAGAGACTTTGCAAAACAATGGAAACTATTTGTCCCTCCATAAACTTATTTTTTAAATAAATCCTTAACCCTGCAACGCCGGGTACGAACAGCAAATTAATTATATTTATTAATGTAACCTTGATTAGAACCGTCTCTCGTATTATAATTAGGTATAGAATATGCTTGGGCTTTTAATAAAGCATTAGTAATACGGATTGCTCGGACAAAGCAAACTATCAATAGTTTCAACGCTAGTAAGACTTCCACCTAAATTAGAAATCCCTAAGGTACAAAGAGCCAGAATATCGGGGTATTCAGCTAAAGGATCAAATTGTTTCCAGAATTTAGCGATACGGAGCTGACCCTAGTGGTAGTGATTAATATTATTATTAATTAATTACCTTTTTGTCCCTAGATATCAACGGGGTCTGGAATCCTTTCCCACAATGTTAACCTGAATATTGTCATACCGGAGGCCTTCATCCTCGGCTCGGGAGAACACCATGTAGACACAGGCAGTGTCATCAATTTAGTGTGCATCATAGAAAATGTAAGTAGAAACATTTAACATTCATTAACATTCATTTTCAATGAGACATATAATACTAAGTATAGTTACTCGAGTAACTTTTTTTACTAAAACGGGTTGCGCCATCTATGGTAAAAATATTTAAACTCGCCGAAGTATATACATGAGTAACTTTTTTTTACTCTCCAAGATAGGTGGGTAAAGGTAAAAACTTTGGGAAAAAAATGGCCGTCCTCATAGCTCATTTGAAAATGTGACATTTATCCGTATAGGTAAATGCGGTATTTGAGGTTTATTCCGCTTGGCACCCTATTAGCCTTATTATTGGTTTGACAGTGGTAAAAAAGACGTTTGTGCAACCCGAAATCGAGTTTACTCTGAGCTGAGGGTAAAAAAAGTTATTCGGGTCAATGTTACTCGAACCAAATTTACTTCTTCTAGCGCAACCGAGCCTTATACATTACTTATAAACTCTGGCTACTTTTCCAATAATGCATGTTGCTGGAGCAATCGTAATTATTACAATTGCCTTCTGCTTGTTCTAGCAACTTGCATATATAAATTTAGTGCATTTTGTTGTTGCTGTGTGCAAATTCTGCAAATACCACTCGAATTTCTTGACATTCAAATTAATAAACAAATTGTTTTTCATTAAAAATGACATGATTTACAATGAAATTAAATAGTACAACCAATAATTGTTTTTAAATATTTTGATATATTTTTAAGTACAAAGGATTACATTATGAATTAAGATAAATTACAAAATACTCAGAGAAAAATACACTTATATGGGAAACGTGTATAGGGTGGCCCAGGGCTTACGATCCGTATACGTTGGCTTAAGTGATCATTCTTCACAATGTAACGTTCACCGATCCACCGTAAGAACATCCACACATTGTCAAATTTTGAAAGTTGTGTATGAGGTTCAAATCAGTTTTCTTCATACATAGTTATTATAAATGAAAATTTTGTTAATAAAATATGTGAATTTGCAAAACTGAAAAATGTGATAGGAGGATTGCACGTATTTCATATACGTCGAATCTAATTTAATGTTGTCAGTAAAATATGTTTATTTTGTATTTATATATATTTGAATAGCAATACTTTTAAGATCGATATAATTATTAATTTCAAAAACACTAACAAACTTTGTATAAACCACATTCATTATTAACGTCTACTGGCATCGATATCACTGTATTTTCCATTAGACGGAGAACAATAACTGTTCCATAAATAAAAACAGTATATTTTTAACACTACATCAGGTCACGACTCCAAATATATCACAAACATCTAGGCTAGGGAAAATTACATAGATGTATTGTGACCTAATTATTGGGAAATCGTTCCTGAAGCCCCCGAATCAGCATGAATAGCGAGAATATTTATCGTCCATTAGTCTGTGTAAGAAATATATAAATTAATCAATTGTCAGGTGTAATTAAAAAAAAATTATAAATTGATTAGCTTTTTATAATATAAACCCAAATGAAATAATATCACAGCAAAATAAAATAATTATTTTATTATATTTCTACTTATGAGTATACGGTAATAATAATTAATGTTGAAAAATTTCGATTGGGCACTGAATTCCTTTTATTACATTCTCGGCTCATAAAAATTCCTTTATTGGCCATTCTTGTTGTGACACTCATCCCGGGAGATACCAGGAATTTGTCAGAATTTCTGTAAAATTCTCTTGTCTTGTAACCTTTCTCATAAAATTAAATTAATGAGACAGGTGTCGTATTTAAATATTTTATGACTCAAAAAACCTTTCAAAAATAAAGGGACCAATTTTTCGATAACCATAAGAATATTAAATAGGTATTATCATATTAAAATAAAATAAGAGTTTACGCGAAATATTAACGTTTTATTTTATTTTCTCGAATACTTCACCAATTAAAAATAAACAATTTATGTTATCGCTACTCCATTATCCAGTGAAAGAGATTTTCAATATTATTTTTTTAATGAAAAATGAGTGTTTTATATTTACACAGTAATAAAAGGAATACATGAAATTCAAAGGGGGTGTTAATCTATTTTTGTAATAAGCGTTCAACCATTTTAAGATAATCATGATACCCGGATAAAACCAAAAAGCGTTGTTCTTTGATGTTTTTTGCAGGTTTGAAAATTCACCGAAAATACAAACAATTTCACATACAATGATTCATTCTCCAGCCACTCTTTTATATCAATAAAATAAAATAAATTAATAATCATTTACTTAATATCATACTCGGCCAAATATTTTTGTTTAGAAAAATTTTAATGTGGTTTCAAACAATTATTAATTAACTACTAGTGTGTTAAGAAACTAATAATTGTGTTTACTTGCATGTTTATACTATAATAGTTTTATAATGTAAACATGCAAGTTAACAAAATTAAATCGAATGCAATACAAATAAATATTGGTATTATGTATACAGTAAAATAGCTGTAAAATTTAATTGTTATTATTGATAATATTGTACTGGAAGTACAGAGTTTAGTGTGAACAGATGTACACAAGCGTCTAATAATCATTTTATGTTTACATGTTTATTAATTTTGAATATAAATTTATTTTATTCAGTCATTTTCTGAATGAGATTCTTTTTAAATTTAATACCGAGAAAACTTTCGAACAAACGTGATTTTGAAATGAATTTAAATTTTGACATGTAAAGTGTATCTATAGATACCGTAGATCGAAAATCGTTTCTAGCAATAAATTTATTTTTAATTTTTTAAATTTGGATTGTTGGTTTTTTTTTGTAAATATCTAATATTTTTGGTATTCTGAATTTTTTTAGAGTCGGGTACTTGAGTTATAATTTTTTTCATTAAAATTATTTTTAATATCAATTTTTTAGGAATTTAAAAATTGACAATTGAGGAGAATTAACAACACATTATAACTAACACACTGATGAAAACGCATAGGTTTATAAGTCAACAGGGTCGTAGTATCGTAAATATAAATAAAAATGCTTATGCTTAGTTTAACAATCGTAATTACAGGAGTGTATTTTAATAATAATAATTTTTGCGATTTTAAAAATTGAGTTGCCCAGGAAAATAACAATTAGTGATGGACGTCAAAATATATCACCAAGCAAATATATATACGTTTTATAATTAGTCGAAAATATTCAAGATTTAAAGTTGCTATTACAGTCGTTAGACGTATTTAAATATAGCTGGTTGCAGATATTTTATACGAACCGTATGTTTTTCCGAGCTGATTAATGCTTTCGAGGGCGTCTGCCCTTTACCCCCGCGGTTACAGATCGTTGATGACGAATAAGAATTCAATGAAACTTCGAGAATCGTCTCTCGGAAAAACATAATATGTTTCGTAGAGAATATCCGCAACCAGTTATATTTAAATATAACAAACGACCGTAATAACAACCTTAACTATTTAATATTTTCGACTACTAATAAAACGAACATATATTTTCTTTAATGTTTTAGTAAATAGTCACTTAGCCTCTCTACAATTCTTCCTTGGATAATCCACCCCGTGGTATCATGGATCCACCCCTACGGGGGGGGGCGGGTCTCTCAGAAAAAAAATGACGTAAATGAACAAAGATTTATATCGAACTGAATTTTTTTGATTATTTAGCTAATCAATCTTTCCGATTTACTACGTAAAAATATGTGATGCCGTAAGTAATATTTCATTCTAGAATATCGATGTCTGTATATAGATTATTCAAGAGTCAAAAAAACTCTTTGTCATTCCGTTGATGACTAAGCTTTTCTCTAAAGAGAGAATAGCTGAGTCATCAACCAATTATAAACTTATGCCGTATTTTTGCAAGTTGTGCTTTGAAACTTAATAAATGTTTGCTGGAGAAAATTTAGCTCATCATGGATTAATTATTTTTTCATAACCGAATGAAATAGCTACAATAAGAATTTTTATTTTTTCATCGTCAAATTAATGCGCTCTAAAATTGTTCATAAAAATGATCACAAAATTTAATTTTTTAATCCACACTCGTTTGTTATTTTACAGTATGGTTTTACGATATTTAAAACAAATTAATTAAATCAATTAGAAATATGAACAGAAAAATCTTTCATATTTATTATAAAATATTTGGTAACACCTGCAAATAAAACCAGCTCTTTTACAGGAAATGTTACACACGGTTACTATTTATAATTACGATATTTTTTAATACGATTTGTATATGTTGTCTTCTGTAAATGATAGATATGTTATAAATGACGTATATAATGGTATAGTAGTTTCCCAGCTAGGAAATGCTCATAGATTGTATCCTGATGGTAATTAAATATTTTTCAAAACATTTTTTTTTCTGTTTATCTTTCTAATTGACGAATTTCTGAAAAAAATCAGTATTTCACCGAAAACAAGTACATTTTTCCACGTATCCCTGTGATCACCAAATTCACTAGATAAATATAATTCGATAGATTCTTAGTAATTCATCTTACCTGTTTTAATATTTAACATATAATTTATTTAATCATGGGTTGAGAGAATACTTCCAAGGATGGGTTTTCTCTGGAATCATTAAAGTTTATCTGGAAAACAGATAAGATGTTCATTTTATTTTAACTGTTAGCGCGCGTGGGTATTATTCCAGTCGTGTCTTATTAATACGAAAACTTGTATCTGTATTACATCCATGGCCCCTTTCTCTTCTTTGAAAACTTGTAAATCTATTTCATAGAAGTTACGTGAGTCTGAACAGACTTCGGAGGCAACCATAAAATTCAAACACTATCAAGTCGCCAAGTGGCTAATGTAAGTTACTTGAGACAATGACTAAGAGTAGTCATGTAGTCGTCGCATACTTAAAAATATAATCTTTGTGGGAGTTCAAGTTCTTAAACCGAGGTGGTTGAATTTGCATACTTAACAATTTATGTTAATTTCATGTTAACCTTTAAAACTAATACTGAACTGAGAGGACAGGAATCAAAAACATATATATATTAATTTTTATTGTTCTGGTTGAAAGTAGTAGAATCGTTTTCCGTGAAAAGTAAACCAAACAATACGTATTATATTTTTTCCTTGAAAAAACCTTTATCAATTTTATTCGTAAAATTATCCGAACTACATAGTTTATTTATCATATATACATACGTTATACAATGCATTACAATACAATAAAACGTGTATACAAAACAATAGAATGTGAAGTGCATACAAAACAGTTGTATTCATTTATGCATTGTATACAAAAAGAACATTACACAATATAATGTATTGAATAAAAATTAAATTATTGTTTAATTTTTAATTTTACGTCGCTTGTAACTGGTAATTATATGATATTTATATAAAATATTATATAAAATAACCTTTATCTTCAAAATACATACGTGTGTTTTCTATGTTTATGGCAGCTATAACCATGCAACTTATTCTTCAATGTATTATGTTATTTATGATTTATGTGATATTATTTACTCGCGTAGCTCTCTAATTCTATTATATCATATAATACGTCATTATTACTATTATAGGCTTACCTTTCCATTCGTTTCCGTTCAGATCCTCTCATACACATGAAGTGAGTAAAAAAAATATCAAAAAGGTCAAATAAATTCTGTTCCAATGGTTCAGTCATCATACGAATAATACGGATGGAGGTTTGTTTATTTGTAAATAAAAATATAAACATTTACAATATTATGCGGAAAAATATTAATTCAATAAAAATTGACAAAAAAATGAACAAGAGGTTTGTTAGTCTATTGGCTAAGAGAGTCGCCTAGTTAAAGTGATCATCGGGATCCAAGCAAGTTCCAGAACACAGATAACACCAAAGTCATCTTATAAAAACCATAATTAAACTCATAAAAACAAAATGTTAATTATTAATTCTTTATACCTACCTATGCAAGAAAAATACCTGTATGCAGAATTTTTAATTTGATGTCATTCGAACTCATTCAAACTTATTATCTGTATAGGAAGGACATTTCCACGTTTAATTCAGACACGTACGGCGGCGAAACAAAAACGAAAAATATAAAGAATTTAATAAGCGTTTAGCTAGTTTAATAGGCGGCCCTCGTAGCGCTGTGGGTATGACACTGGCTTCCCAAACCGAGGGTTCCGGGTTCGATTCCTGGTAAGGTCACAATTTAATCTATGTGATTTTCTCAAGTCTGGGTGTTTTGTGGTGTATTTCGCTTCTGTAATTGGGCCTCCAGGCCTGTTGAAGCGTAAAAAAAGGCAAAGGCAAAAAAAAAAGGCAAAGCTAAGTTTTCAATCAGTAACAAAATTCACTTCGTTTAAGTTAATATATTTTTGTCAATACAAACCGGTTTCGCAACCACCAGTCCGTTTGTTTGTATAGTAATAACTTTCTCGAATTTTCAAATCAACTCTTAGAAATAAATCATTATTTTGATATTAACAAGTGTTTGCAAATTTTACATACAAATAACATAGGGTTATATTAAGATAAATTAGAAATTTTGGAAAGTACAAAAAGTGTTAAATATTTAAAATAACCAGGTCGTTTTTGCGAAAGTAACCTTTTAAATTTATTTTCAAATTATTTTTTAAATAATTGATTCATCTTTGATATATATATATATATATATAGATATATATTATATATATATATATATATATATATATATTGTTATATTTCTTTATTTCAAAACTTCTATTTTTAATGTGTAGTATCTTGAAGAAGGAACCATTGAGCCCGAAATATGTTAATAATTTTATAAATCAGTGGTTTATACAAAGTGTTTTCTTGTTTATTAAATAAATAATACTGCAAAAAAATCATTTTGCGTTTATTAAAGAAAATATGTTACCATCAAAAATAAGAAAAATTATTTTATAAATCGAGTTATCACAGTACTGAACTAGCACGGATCAAGTTGAAAATAGACCTCCCCCGGCCCGCGGCCATCCGACCCTAATATTTACCCGAGTGTGAGATTTGACCAAACTGTGATTTGAATATCCGTCAAGTCGCTTTCGCGGTCAGTGAAAGCGCCCGGACGGAACCCAAGTGTCGGAAAAAAGACATTGGAAGGGAGGCGTGGGAGGAGCGACGCGTTATCGCCGCGGCGGAGAGTAATCCCGCCATCCGAGTTCAGGGCACGACAGCCGCCGCGGGCACGTTCGCGCCGTATCGCCCCACCCTCCCCCGACTTCCAAATATTTAACGGGAAATTCCCAGGCCAAGGGTACGTCGAAAACTTCCATTATTTTTCTTGTTCGTCTGTAGTGGCCTATCACAGGCTGTTTCAAGCGCAGACGAATAGAAGGTAATAGAATATTTTGAGTATGTCCAAATTTTTCGGAACAGAGGGACATCAATAATCGTGTGCGTGGATCCTTGCAACTCACATGTGAAACGTGGCGTATAATAGAAATATATACAAATTAATAGACATGGTATTCTATCATGGGTGGAAATGGCGAACGTTACATATGTGTAAATTGATCACTTAAGCCAACCGTATGATAGGTCGTAAGTCCTATGTAGACCCATAAAGACTTCTATACCTACTCTCCCTTAATAAAAAATATATAGTTTCGTCTCTGTGAGACATCTATAATATACATTAATTGAGAAGGTAATAGAATTTAATTTTGCAAATTTTGTAGAGTTATATAGATGGTAGATGTGAACTAGAAAACTGTATAAAAATTATAAACAGTTCATAATGGACTATCTAAAATATAATATACACAGGGTGTTACGAAGCTAGTCCATATTTTTTTAAAGGTTTATAGTTATGGAAATAAGCGACTTAAAAGTTCAATTTTTTTTAATATGCATCTATGTATGTTTATGTATTAAGGATTACTTTTCATGTGCCCAATAAAAGCCGATTTATGGTCACTGAAATTGAAATTGAAATCAATAGTTACAGAGATAAGCGACTTCAAAATTTGCATTTTTTAAAATTATTTCTAACTTATTTTCCATAAAACGTTGGACTTTCATAACAATAACATATATTGAAAACTAAAAAATCATTCGCTTTAATATAAATCAAACAAATTTATCAAAATCTTACAAAAAATATTTTTCAAATTTATGAATAGTTTTTATATTTTTATTCAACTTGAAGTATATTGAAGCGAATGAATTTTCAATATTTGATACAAGTATCAGTAATAATAGTAATTTTCGATATTCTTTATTAGTCAAGTTATATTATAGATGTCTCATAGATATTTTATATGGGAAAGTAAGTATGGAAGTCTTTTTTGAGTGTTCAAAGGGCTAACGACTAATGACCTATCGTACGGCTGGCTTAAGTGATCACTTTACACAATGTAACGTTCACAATTCCGCCCATGAAGGACTACCACATTTATCAAATTATTATTAATTGTATTTAATATTTGCACATCTGTAATACTTTCCATACAAAAAATAGCTTCGTCTCCAAGAGACGTCTATAATATATCTTGATTAGTGATGTCCCCTTGGGGATAAAATTCAGTATTGTGTTCTTGAAAAATTTGAAAATACTCAAAATAATCGATATTAGTTTCACAGAAAGGTATGACAGAAATATTGAAAAAAATATGCAAATTATGACGTCGTTTATTTTCACAAATATTAATATTAGGACATCGTTACTTGAAAATTTTGGAAACATAATTAATGCAAAAATCTATCTGCATTATCTGCAAGGTATTAAGGTCTAACTTGGTTGCATCCTGTATGTACGTTTTTTGTATGTTTTGCAAAGGTCACAGCAAATTTTTAATTGTACGGAGTTGAACTATACCCCATGTTTAAGCCACGTGACTAGGACACAGTGGAAGTATGCCACGTTACAGTAGATATATTTATGATAGATTTATGATTCAGTTGAAGAATCAATTCCTTAGGAAACAAATTGTATTTTGAACATTAGACTTTTTTATTTAAATTTCCTTAAATTAAAACAGAGTAAAATCGTGAATAATAAAGCGCAACTTTTATAAGAAAACATTTTTATTTTTATTAGTAGTTACTTTGACATTTTCATACTTGTTTCAAAACAAGCTTGTTATATATTTTATTTTAAAATCAAACTAAACGTGCAACCATTTTTTTAAACAAATCAAACAAAACGTGGAACCAAAAACACCTAACAGAACCAGGAAACATCCGTTAGTTCATGTCATTCGTGTCTATATATTGTGGTGACATGTAATTTGAATCAATAAAAAAAATTTTGCTAAGGAAATCTAATATGATTAAAAAACTTACAAATCTTTCAAATAAAAAATTATTAAATATTTTCATTAATTTGGATAATAAACAAGAAAGACATATTTCATAATTTAGACTGACATTATTTGTAAGTTTCTGATTGCTTTATGCTAAGCTCACTATATATATTTTTTAATTAACTATTACTTTAGAAATCTTAGAAGTAGTTAATAACACGTTGATAACAATTACCATGCCATTATTTAAGATGGATCAAGAGTAGCCGATGACGATGTACATAAATGTATATATTCATATATTTACCAAGAGATATCATCTTGAAGTGGTGAACTATATGTATTCTTCGTGCTCAATTTAAATGGGAAATTTGAATAAGCTTAATTAAAAGCAATATTTTTATATGTATATAAGTTATTAGAACACAATTGCTGGATTTTGTCCCCAGAGGGATACTCATTAACTAAGATTAATTATAGAAGTCTCACAGAGACGATGCTATTTATATGGGTAGCCATAGGGCTTATTTCCTGTATTATCCGTCATAAGTGATCAATGCTACGTTCACCGAGAAAGTCTATGTGAGACTACTATAATTTATTTTGATTAATATTTAAAAAGCATTCAGCTTTCGGTGCTCACGATGAAGACCTAAGCATGTCGCACGACAGACCGTAATAATCTCAGAACCAACTTACTATTTACAAACTAAGTTAAACGCTTGTGCTATGAAAATAGGACTAACTTGTTAGTCTGAAATGAAGTTCGATCCCGCAACCTTCGGATAACAAGGCGAGAGTTCTAACCACAAGACCAACAAGCTACTCAATTATTATCTTCGTAATTTATTAAAAAAATATTTTTATATAGTATTTAAATGTCAGGGTGACCTGTTGGGTGTGTGATAACTGAGTTAAAAAATAAAACAAAAATCTATTTTCATTAAAATATCCTTCACTAATAACTTACTACATACATACTTACGCAACATAAACAACTGAAGCAAACTATAATAATAATAATATTGAGATAATTTAATAGCGTCGTTTTCGTGAAAACTCACCTCAAGGGCGCTTTACACATTGAAATATTTTACAAAACAACTTACTGGCTAAGAAAACTTATTTACTATTACTTAATTAAGACAGTAAAAATGGATGACATGATAAGATTTTCCTTTCAAATATTACTACAGAAGTTTGTGTCAAAAGGTTTCTAAGAATCTGTTATTTCAAAGGAAATTAAGAGCGAACTCAATTTACTTTTGATAATAAAGTACCCTAAGTGGATGCCATCACTTTGCTACGGCATGCACGTACATCACTGTCGCTTTTCTTTGTCAAGCGTATTAATCCCGCTTATAAATTAAAAAATAACATTTCTTCATTGCACTAATATCTTCCTTTTCCAAATACCCCATGGAATTTCCAGGAACAAATATGTTTTTATTATACACATACGCGTAAAGTAAAGCGTGGGTTTCTTGGCTATCAAACATATATTCTCTTGTGGACGCATACGATGTTTTCATATCCCAGCAGTATTATCAGAAATGAATTCCTGTAAAAATATTTTCCTTGAAGTTGAACGAAAAATCTAGATAAAATATTGAAATGTCAAAGAGTTTGTAATATCATTACTTTTGATTTGAGTCTGTATAAAAATATGTATAAATATTCATCTAGATAGATTTTTCTCTACACGCTTTTGATGTTCAAAAATACGAATAGTACTCAATGTAGCTACAATATATTGTAAGCTTCAATATTTATGTATGGGACTAGATTGTAGATGCCTACACGGTTTACGAGTTTAATTAATATTTTTAATTTAAGTATGCTAAACGTATGCACTATGGATATAAGATCACTTTCATGGTTTTAAAACCCGTCTACCAGATTACTAGATCTTATAACTCGATCAATTAAGTAACACATTCTTATTTCATTAATAGAAGAAGATAATCATCTTGAGTAATATTTATTTATAAAAAAATATGCGTTTCATTGAAACGTTACATTTTTGAAGTTATACGCGCCCACGTTGTAGGTGATATTTTAATATGCAACAAAATGCACGCGCACCATTTTCAAACCATAAGTTAGCCGTCAAAGAGAGAAAAGTGTGTATATTTCCCATATATTGTTGTTCCAGTAATATGAGTAATGTATTGTTGTACCATCTTGGATCAAATACTAATCACAAAAGTTGACGTATGATTGATTATTGAAATAAAAATTAGAACTGTTTCGATCAATTATGATTTTAGGTGTGTAATCAAAATTGCAAAAGGAGACTTTTGTATTTTGTATTACGAATTGTTGTTAGCTTTTGACTGCTTTCAACTGCGTTTGACAGAATGTCATCAGTTTGGTAATGTCCGCAGTTAAAACCTTGTGTGATTCTTGTCATTAGCTTCCTAATAATAGAGAAGACACCGTTAATTGCAAAACCTCAGGGGAAGTCGCAATGATCACGGTATTTTATATCATTACGTGAGTATAATTTTGATTTAATGGTAGATACATAAGTACAGACATTCACTTTCCTTTAATTCATAATATTGTTACCACAATATTACATAAACAAAAAAATATAATTTTATCAGTATTAAATACAAATTCTTACAAGAGAAACATCTGGATTTTAAATATTTTGAGTGTTTTTTGTCTCGTTGTTAGCTATAAATGTGCTCTAGGCAGACATACAGTATTTTCTTGTTACGTTATCAACATGGCGACGTGCCGGGCAGCCGTTAATTATACACTCCAAATGTGTTCTTCGTGCCAGCTTTTACCGCCATTCCTATACGTCCAAAGAAGGTTTCCGGCGAGTTTTTAAATAAAAGCTCCCCCTTCCTTAATATTTATAACATTCCAAACATTTATTGGTCCATTTGTTTAAATGGACATACGTTTTAGTACAATTTAGGTTTAAGCACAAACCCATTCTTTTCTATATACGACAGAGATAGCCCGAATGGCTGTGTATATCCTAATAAAATGTAATGTTTAAACTCGTTGACAAAGGATAATGCGGAGATAACTTCTCGGCTTATTTGATTCTTGCCAATTCGTATTTGGAAGGTTACCCACGACATAAACGGTTTGGCCTACAGGCGTACTCGAGTGCTCCGGGTCTCTGGAACTTTATTACAGATTTTACAATTTGTATTAAGAAAAATGGAACGGTAATTGAATTGATAAATGCAGTCATAGGAAATGAGACGGTTCCTGTCTTATAAACCTTGTCAACAATTTTGTATGCTGTTATGCAGCAATTATGTAGCAAAAATGCTAATCATTTTTAATTTAAAAAACTAGCAAATTCTGGACAAAACACATTGATTATTTTTAAGGTTACCAATACCACAGTATTTTTGTCAGAATGGGGTAAACGGTGTCATTGTGCATCCATCTTGATGACGATACAGTGGTATCGAAACAGGTCGACGTTAAAAGTGCTAAATATTATTTTTTAAGTAATAATCCCCAATCAGGATAATTTTTCATGTCCGTCCATGACTTTCTATCCAATAGTTGACCTAATTCTGTTTTCAAAATTTGTATGATTTCAAAAATGTTATTTAATAAAATGAAAATATTGAGTTTATGTTATATGTTAGTTTTTTTTTTAATATTTAGATTTATTCTTAACATTTCAGTTTAATGAAAATTAAAACTAATTAGTGCATCCATTGATATCGCATACGTCATTGATATAATTCATTTATTAAACTATATAATTTTATATGTAACAATGCCCGCTAATCAGTAACGCTAAATAATATCGAGGCATAAAAAACAAAAAAGCATAATTTTCTATTTAATAATGTCCATAACTAACGTTATCAGCACTGTTCTCACATCTTAACTGGCAGGATATATTTTTTATTATTTATTTAATTAATAATATACATAATATTTTATTACAAAGATACCTTGAAAATATTTACAATTTCATTTTTTTTTGTATAAATATACCTCACCAAAAAGAATTATGATTCTTGTGTGTGGTGAAGAATAACTACTTACAATCATATAGGTGGGTAATCTTATTTATTAGACAATGAGAAAGGTAATATATTATTTATCTAATATATCAAAAAACCTTACTTAATAATATAATACATAGAATAAGCAGTCAAGTAAATAATAATATAGAATAAATAGTCAAAAGAGATCGAACTCAATTACAAAGGCATTTTATTTATTGGTTCTGCAGTGTTATGAATTTATGATGTTTTCAAATTTCAATTTAGCTACATAAAAAGAAGCCAAGACGCCATATTGTTCGCTTTCACGACGCCTTATCTTCGCTTCGTTTCGGCAAGTTATGTACCTATGTATGTCAAATATATATGTACTAAAATTATATTAAAATGTTTTGGTCTCTGGATAAGACCTGGTAGGATTCTGGAATTTATATTACCATGAGTAACAATCTGATTAAATGAAAACACACGTCTTCTTCCAGACCGTTTATTACCGGTCTGAAGGAGACCGCTACTAACAAAATGTCACCTTTCTTACTCAAGTATATAATAGATGTCGCCTTTGGTTGACTTCATATTAAGAAACAATATAACTTTTGCCTCGAGATGTGGCTATGGGAGACAATGAAGTACTAATAAAAATAAATAAAAATTATAATAAATTTTATTCAATATGCAAAATGTCACTGAACATAACAAGAGCACTATTGCACTGCACTGCAATATAACTAAAGCACTGTTCTAAAATTCACAGTCACCAAATGTTTGTAGAATGTTTCACTTTCTTATTATCCAATTCGTTTATTCGAACTAATTATCTTTAGTCACTTAGGTATCTGTGGATTGCTTACATTTTATTACTCTGTTTCTATCGCTTTGATCACTTTCGACGCTCAATTGTGATACGTATGTACATCGCCCGAATATCTGTCACTCGATTACACGTGCATATGTAGGTCACACTGTTTCGCTGGTTTTATCGATGGTAATGTCGCACTCATCAAAAGTCAAACAATCACCGCGCGGCACACGCTTCGCCTTTTTAAACAAAACATTTTGGTTTTCGAATGTTCGAGACCATTTTGTACATTTCTAGTATAACTTGACATTTCGTCAAGTCGAATTCAAAGTGTTCCAGAATATTATAGTGTTCGAGAGATGTGCATTATTTCTTCCGATTCTACCATCTCGTCAATATAGAAATTCCATTTTTAATAATATTATTCTATATTCATTTATAATATATTTAAAAAAAATTTTTTTTTTTCGTCTTACTTATCATATTCCGAGACGCTACTACATTTTATACATTTTATGGTTTGCTTATTATGTAATTGATTACACTAAAACAAATTGTTTCGGACACTCAGTTTTATGATATATGTATAATGTTTTTTATTTACTTTATTTACCTATGCTATAATAATTTTGCATTTGATTGATTAATACTAGCTGTAACCCGTCAAAAATGACGATACTTTTACATGTTGGTTCCTAAAGAATAAGTATTTATTTATTTTATTAAAAAAAAAAATTTAAAAAAATTTCGTAATTCGAAAAAAAATCGAAAAAAAAATTTTGGAAAAAATTATTTTTCGAAAAAAATTATGCATAAAAAGTCACGGACGTTACATGAAGTTACGCGGATAGATGAATGGAAGGACGGACAGACAGACAGACGGATGGATGGACAGACAGATAGCTAAATTATTTTAATTGGAATTTAATAGTTATATTAAATGCATGCAATGACCTATAATTATAGATTTTACATCCACTTTCCTATAACAACATATTTTCTCTGTATACTTTTGTCTTTAAATTGTTAATGCTCTGTTAAATATTAAATACAGAAATATTCGTCCAAAATAATTTACTTTAAGGTCTGAAAATACCACACATTCGAGAATTTTTTATTATTCTGAATAAACGTATGGATTTTCTACATTTGTTAATCAAAAAGCTTCAAAGATTATAAAAACTTACATAGCAATAACTCACAACTTCTCAAAAAAAATTGTAAAAGTTTAAAAAAATTAACTGTGTGTCTACGAAAAGAACAGATGGGGCGCAGAACTCATAGTGTCAATAAGTTGAAAAATTAAACTGAAAATAAAACCGTAATTTTAAAAAGACTGTTGACACCAATTTCTATAAAAACGTGAATTATATTTTTTTGCTTAACTTCAACAAAATTCTTTTCTTCATCCCGAGACGTAAAAGAAAAATAATATTTTTAGCTCAAAGGTATAATAATTATAAAAATCAGAGTAAATCCGAAAATATAACCTTCAGATGTGTTCATTAATTGAGGGGGCTTCGCTATACTGAGGCTTCGTGGATTTAATGTGAATAATAATTTGATTGATACAAATATGGATATGTGCTGAAGCAATTACAAATATTTATGTTGTTATAATTAAGGCGTATATGTATTTTGTTGTGTGTTGGGAGGTGGTGAGAAATATTATCATAAATGCTTTTATATGGAGGTACGTTTTAAGAACACAGCTAATTGATTTTGTCCCCAGAGGGGTGATTAATTAATTAAGATAAATTATATAACAACAATGCTACGAATATGTGAAACGTGTGTGGAAATTTTTACGGTGGCCTAGAGCTTACAACCTGTATGAGCTGGTGATCAGTCTATACGATGCAAGTCTTTTAACCATGTCCATGGTAAGAACATCCACACATTATCAAATTTTGAAAGTTCTATATGTGTTCAAATCTGATAATCGTTTGTGTATTTAAATGGACTCTTCTAGAAACATCTGTAGTTTTTTCTCATGAATTATAGTATACATAGATTTTCGCAGCTAGTATTGATATCTCTATTTCTCTGAATCGAATATTTACAATTTGATAATGTGTGGATGGAGTTGGTGAACGTTGCATTGTGTAGAGTGATAACTTAAGCCAGCTCATACAGGTTGTTAGCCCAGGGCCACCATATAAAAAGTCTTCCACATACGTTTCTCATATTCATATTTTCGTCTCTGTGAGACTTCTATACTTTATTTTATCTGAATCATAAAATTATTTTAGGAGGAGAAATTATTTATTTGCTCAGCCTTTTTAATCCACCCAAGATTGTGACATTTATTTACTCACTTTTTGTATACTGCGCTGGCGGGTTTGTTGCAAGTTTCCAGTTAATTATTTATTTCTAATAAACATATATACGCGTGAATAGTTTTATTATAAAACATCCATATTACGTTCACGAAAATGTTTCCTTTGTGAAGTTAATTGAGTAATTCATCAGCAGATCCCTCCGTCCATCAATAAATACTCCCTTTTAGGATATTTCACTTGTCACTTTTGATAAATTCCCCGTCATTAATTCACCAGACGAGAAAGCCGTGTTAACCCGTGGAGATTACTGACCCCGTATTTAAAAGTGTACTCAATAAGTCAAAAACGAAAACGATTTTTGGAAACCAGCATCCTTGCTCCCGACTCATTCATTCACTTTGACATAATTTTTAATTAAAAAATATACTTCTTTAATAACAGCAAAAAATATCCAATTTTAATAATTTCATTGTCAGTCCGTCCGTCCGTCTGTCCATCTGATCATCCATCCATCCGTCCATTGATCTTTCCGTCTGTCTATCCTCGTAACTTCGTGTTACGTACGTAATTTCGTTCAAATTCACGGTTAAAAAAATGAAATTAAACGGACGGAGATGGGACTTGAATCCCGGGCATGCAAACTCTAACGCGGAGTCCTACGGAAGTTGCCATCATTGTATGTGTGGAACCTTGCCAGACCTGACCTCTGCAGTTTTTATGGACGGTCTCACCCTTGCGATATTTGCTCTCGATTTTGCTAAATTTAACGTAAAATTATTAAATTATTTTGCAAAACCCATGGCTAAACGGGCTTTTAATCAATTTTATTATGATAGATTCATTTACTCTTCTTCATATGAACTTCAAAAATATGAACAAATATATTGTTATAATATCACAAAAATTATAACCCCGAAACACTATTTTAGTTTTCATGCAATGGAGTTATCTTTGGTACACTAATCTCGTATATTTTCAAATAAAGACCATATATTTTATTAACAAATTGATTGTATTAAGTTTGAAAAAGGAGTGATGCTATTAAACATTTATATTTTTTGACAAGTTGTTAAATATATCGTTTTAAAAAAAGACAAAAATTAAACTTTTTTACCTATATTGCAGTATCAATAAAATCATTAAAACATCGATCATTTTAATTAAAATGCACATGCATACTAAGAAAATTTTACAGTCAATAATATAAAAATATTCAAAAAATTATACCTCATACTCAAAAATTCGAATTAATTAAATCGTATAGTCTCGCGCCCGCGCATTTCAGGCTATACCATAAATGGTGTTTCGGGGTTATAATTTTTTTGATGTTATAACAATATATTTGTTCATATTTTTTAGAGGAATGCTTGAAAAGTAAATGGATCTATCATAATAAAATTGATTAAAAGCCTGTTACGCTATGGGTTTTGCAACGTGATTAAATAAGTTTACGTTAAATTTAGCAAAATCGAGAGCAAATACGAAAATCGTACACTGGGGCCTCTTAATCAGGCGTCGACACGGCCAGCCGGGCCCGGATGCATTCTTGCGTCGGGTGTTTGGTCTACGATGCAATTCCCGCGGCGCGTGTGTGTCATGTCACGGGTCCTGATGCAATGTGTGATACCAGCGACCCTTTGGTGCACCTTTGTCGCGTGATGTCTGTGATCCTAGAATTGGTGGTTATAATTTGTGTGGGAAGATCTTTTCATAACAGTATGAATACAATGTTCATTCAATTGCCAAGACTACAAAAAATATATGTTACTTTAACCCAGTCAGAAGAAAAGTTATTTTAAAATATTTAGTATCCATGTTATTTTGTGTACATACTTACGACATTATCTTAATTAATTAATCGAATTGAAAAATGGCGTGTCTTTCAGTTAAAATAATTCCCATTTAAGATTTTTTATCCTAAAACTGGATAAGAATCTCTCATCAATGATACATTTTAGCTCATTTTTTTTCAAGGGTTCAAAATCATAAAACCCATTTCAAGGGAATTATTTTTCATTATAGTTTCAGCAAAGTAAAACCACGTGTATATTATCTGCCGTGTAGGTATATTCAATGTTAATCTTTACTTCTTAAGCTCATTATCACTCTGAATACTCTTGAATGGTACACTCTGTATACCATATTAAATACTTAAAATAACCTGTCAATAGTGAAAAGATCAATAAAATTTCCATACTTAAATAATTTAAATTATTTACGTTTTGTAAAGTCACGAAATAGTAGAATCAGAAATCATTTGCGTAATTCATGATTTGACATCACTCTACAGTTTTTACAATAGGATATTATTTGAAGGGTCTGGGATGGTTCACTGGATTTTTGAAGCATCGAGAAAGCAACATGAACACAGAACTCTGTTAATACGGAGGCATCGCGCTTTGCGATTAGAGTTGTTTGACTGGCGACGTTTTGGCGAATACAATAATAAAGTAAAAGCGTTGATTAAGTGTGACTAAGCGAAAATAAATTTTAAATCATTTAAGTATTGACTCAATTTTACATGGTTCCTTTACAAATATTATTTAGATAGAGTGATTTTTTTGTGCATATCTCTCGAATTGATTCATCATTCATTGAAAATAAAAATAAAAAAATAAAAATATTTAAACATTCTTATAGTAGATACAATAGATTTACGTGTAGCGTAGTTTAGTGAATATCCTTGTAACTAATTTAAATACATGAAACCTCTACATTTGTGGGTTCATAAAAAACTATTACATACCACGCATGTCTGTGATAAGGGTTGAAAACGTCGATTTTCGTGAAACGTTATGTATCTAACAAAGGGTTCATCTGAAAATAGTCTTATGATGAAATTAAATATGTTTCGAAGTTACTTTATATTAATTTAACAACAAAAAAATTACTATCCATTTTAGTCGTCGTTCGTCTAAATTAAATTTAAAAAAAAAGTAATTTAACGGGGATTTTTATTCCAAATCGTAATAATAATTATAATGTCGTAATAGAATGAGAAATCGTTAGACGCTAAATTATTCGTAATTGTATTTAAAAATATAATTGACGTAAAATAAACATAAATAATAGTTTTGCACATACCTACTTATCTACTATTACAATAAAATTAATCTTTAGAATGTCTACATATTTAATACATAAATTGAAATACATACTATATGTATGAAGTCGGTAATACTACTGAATATAAAACTTTTGCTTGAGAAGTTTGGTTTTGTGTTTAAATATTTATCTCAATCAAGAGAATTGTCAATACTAGTAGGTACTTCCAAGAACTTCAATTCAACGCTGGAAATAATATCCTTTATTATTCACGCTTCTCCTTAAAGTTAACAAATTTAATGAAGTTAACTTATCTCAACTTGAAAATATTTTAGTGATAAAATTAATATTTATAAACATTATCATTTTCGATGAATCCTTGAACAAGGTTAATGTTAAAAAAGGAAAATTGCTTTATCCTGAGTTTTTCGCCAAAGTTTTACAACCATATTAAGATTTTTTGTTGTATTTTTATTTCATTCATACAAGTAAACAAAGTTTATTCAGTTTTAACGGATATAATTTTAGTATGTAAATATAAACTTTTGTCTATTGTATTTATCGATAATCTCTATGTAAACTAATACATCCCAATCTACAAGAGAGATGTCTTTACATGCAAACTGATGTCCGCTTAAATAGCAGAACTATATTTTTTTTTAATTTTGTATTACGGAGAAGAATATTGTCTATGTATTGCTATGAAAAATTCAATGAAGCATTTTAGTAGATGTCCGAGTTTACGTAGAGACCGTCGATATATAGTTCTCTTTATTAAATAAAAAATCAATTCAAATGCTATTTCTATAATTTACTGCATCCTACACTTACGATTTTACTCAAAATATTATGTTTCATTCGTAAATTTAATTTTTAACTTAATTCTTTAAAAAAATATCCCGAGGAAAATCTTATCATTTACATCAAATTAAAAAAAAATTTATCTATTTTCTAATGTTTTGTTTGGTAATAATGAAAGCATGCATCTAGCATCTAATTATTATTTATATGTGGAGCTTAGCAGACAAAGACTGCTATTTTTCTGCTGATATTATAAATCACATAAAATTATCAGTCGCGCATATAAATCGAATTTATTTTAATATTTTTAAAGAATGTTGAAATGTAAAACCCCCACGTATGTTATATTTCGATATTAATTTCGAAATTTCCGTCAGTCTTCTGAAACAGAAAAATTATTCTTCCGTGAATCAAGGGAAAACAACAGAGAATTATGTTCAGAAGCGGCAAAAACTTTTTTTGAGCCAGAAAGCGAGGAAAACTATGTCTGTAGAAAACTGTGTAAAATACACATCCGGCCACAAAATTCCCCGGATTTCCTTTTCAGCACACAGGACATGAAGAATGACCATTTTGTAATTTATATGCTTAAATTCACCTCATATTTTTTCATCTATAAAATGAAATAATTTTACTAATTTTTAGGTAAATTTGTCAAAACGTGATTATATCAGATCAGATGTTACATCGCGTTTACTGTCAAAACTTTTAATTTGTTAGAATCCGAGACCTTTACCTAGAAATTAATATCCCCCACAGTATTGACAATTACTCGCGTCACGTCCAAAATTTGCTTGCCAGGAAGAAAAATAAAATTATCGATTCATTATATTCTTTCAATAAATGTCATTCTTAAAGTGAATCAAATATTTAATATTTTACCTATATAATAATGTTTCTTCTCATTTAATTATATTTAACTGAATTTTCAAAATAATCTGTATACCTCATTTTGTTAAAAAAAATCTATCGATTTTATTACTTCTTGGAGCTGGGAATTGAAAAACAACGCATTATTCGATGTTTTAAGTGCAATCATAATTTTTTTATATATATTAAAGAAAACACATTATTATTGTGAAGTTGCAATTTCAGAACAGAGTTCTGTGAAAAATTTTAATCAGTTAAAAAGAGGCTACACATAAGGTCGAAAAAATTTTTCGTTAACTTACCAAACTGCCGTGGTAAAATTGGATAATGCGCCATCCCAGAATGGAGGTCCGTTGGTTCGAATCCCGGTAGCAGTTAAAATATTATTTCGTTGATTTGATTTTTCTGTATGTCTTTTCTAATTGATTAATAAAAATTTGTTTCATAATATTATGGAATTCGTTCTTGCCTACATCACACTAATGAAATAGACAAAAATTAACTGTAAGATAATTTAATTCAAATTACTAACTAAACAAACTAACCATTGCACCATTTCTGCAGGGCTTAGCAGAGAAGAACAACATATTATTTTATTTTTGAACACCAATTATGCTTCGGCCACTTCCATCTTCTCCTTCATGCTCTGCGGTTAGGCTTGAGGCTTTTAACAGAGCCATCTTCCAAAATATGCAGTCTATTTAGTGTCTATAATTGACTTGTACTTTTTTTTCAATTCATTAGTGTCAGAGCAATATCAATTATGAAATCGCGGGCTTAATAAAATAATATATATACTGTCCATTACATCATGTTAAAATCAAGTGATCGCGATTATCGCATCAAACAAAGTAAATTATGTTGCTATTGTAGCTTAGTTGCATTAAAATAAATTAATATTCTGTCATAATTGAAATTTGAATTTCGAGTAATTAAGAGTACAATAGCCTGGATTAAATTATGTTTTTTCTTTATGCATGCAGAGAAAAATATATTTTATATTAAATTCAATACATTTTTCCAAAAATAAAATTAATCCTATATTTTAATTTTAATTTAATACGTTATTCAAAAAATAAAAATATTCAAAACACATTTGTGTAAAATGCAAAAGCGTATTAAATATTAATTAATCATAAATGGTTGACAGGAATTTATCGGTGGCCTGGTGGTAACCAAATGTTATTTCCCAACTTTAGTTTACTTTTTGATTTTTCGTTCATGTCACTTCAAGGACGTGTTATGTACCGATACACTTCTATGCGAGAAAGAGACAAAGTTATATGACCGCATCAAGCTAAACAGCTATGCAACAACGCGCTTTAAGTCTGTCATCAGTTATATTACGGAGCGCAGTATATTGTTGTTTAAAATTTAATGTAAAGTTAGCACATTGATAATAATTATTATTAAATCATTTATAAAGAATTCCGAAATTTTTTGATGCTTACTTATTGTATTAATAAAATAAAATATCCTATTCATCTTAAAACAAACTTTATTTAATTTTTATTATTATAATTATACTATTAAAAGTAGAAGAGAGTTTTTAATACGATCATTTAATTGGGTGAAAAACTTAAATTTTGTAACTTTACGTGAATTTAATAATATTTTTATATTATAATACTTAAGTTTTGAGAAAAACAGAATCTGCAATTGACAATCGCAGTAATAAACTTATTACAATTTATTTTATTATTTCCAGCTGGTGAGGAGCACCGGCAGTCATTATTATTATTAAAAAGTTATTAATATTACCTATGTATTAAATAATTAAAAAAATTACAAATCTATATTCTAATATATACTAATAATGTAAGAATAATAAGTGTAATGAGTAAAAAAAACATCCTATAATTTAAAAACATAAATTTTGAACATAATATATATTTGATTCATCAAGTTTTACCTATCACCTACAATTAATAATTTATTTTTGTAAAAATATTTTATTAGATATAAAACTTAAATTTTTTATGTTTTCATACTGACCGTTTGAATTGTTTTCATTATTTATATGATGATAAGGGTGAAAAGCATTCATAAAACAAAGTCATCCCTTCCAGGCTACTAACACAATACACCCCTAACTCGTAAACCACATCATCCCCGCGCCGGGAATGCATACAAATTCTTTTGTTTAAGAATTTACTAAAATATTCTTTATTTTCTAGAATTTTCCGCATTCTGCGTCAGAAAAATGCGTGAAGGGGAAATTTTATGACCGAATGTATTTTTAACATTCATTTTGTTTTTTAACCTTTCCCATACGATGTTAAATTTGAAACGCGTGATCGGTGCTGTGCACTCGGTGTACATTTAGACTTTTTTAGATTTTTAAGTCGGATATATATGAATACATGACTTTTTTTTTTACTTAATAATGTGTAAATAAATAATTGATTTTATGTATTCAATGGATTCAGGTTATTGTCAAGAAAATTGTTGTTGTATAGGAGAGACGTTTTGATTGACGATAGAGAATCTGCAAGAATATCATAATCAACGTTAAGATCAGCACAATACATATTGTATGTACGACACGTTATTTTGATATAACGTCGCTGTATATATAATAAAGCCAATGTGCCGTTTGGTACCTACATTCTGAGATGAACGAATCAATTTGTCAATTTTTCATATACATAATGGAGATATACTAAAAAAACATCGGCGTTCATCTGGAAAGTCTGCTTAGTAATTATTAAAATATTTTTTATAAATCTTGTCTGTGCAATTATTTTTTAAAACAGTTTCTTTTGTTTATGTCAGAATATACTAAAACAGCACATAGGCTTAATTATATATACAGCGACGGTAAGAAATTTTTTTTTTTTTTTTTTTTTTTCAAATTCAAATGTTTATTCAATGTTCAATGTTACAAATGTTTACAGTGTTTACAAAATTTAATGAAGCTTTTTTCATTGTTGTTGAGTGTCTTGGCAGCAAGTAAACACTAAATTGATTTGACGCCCTGCCTGCTACACTAGTAATTTACTGTATTATAGCAGACAGTGCTCTTCCAGTAGTATAATGTTCAAGAATATTTATTATTTATATAACATTTGTGAATAAATCTTATTGCCAATTAAAATTAAGTAATAGTAATAATTAAATGTTTACAATTTAATAATGGTGTTAATTAATTATATTATAGACAAAGGAAAAAAAATGATCTGAATAGGATATTAATAAAATAAAATAAAATAAAACAATTAAAAGTATTTAAAAAGATGACAGTAACAGTAAGACAGTAAGTGAAAAAAATGATCTGAATAGGATATTAATAAAATAAAATAAAATAAAACAATTAAAAGTATTTAAAAAGATGACAGTAACAGTAAGACAGTAAGTGAAAAAAATGATCTGAATAGGATATTAATAAAATAAAATAAAATAAAACAATTAAAAGTATTTAAAAAGATGACAGTAACAGTAAGACAGTAAGTGAAAAAAATGATCTGAATAGGATATTAATAAAATAAAATAAAATAAAACAATTAAAAGTATTTAAAAAGATGACAGTAACAGTAAGACAGTAAGTGAAAAAAAAATGATCTGAATAGGATATTAATAAAATAAAATAAAATAAAACAAAAGTATTTAAAAGGATGACAGTAACAGTAAGACAGTAAGTGACAGTAAATGTTCTTGTAGGAATAGTATATTTTAAATTTAGTTTATATGATGGCTTTTAATAGGTTTTGGGCATGCTTCCTTCCCTTTTCATGCAGCCAGAGTTTCACTTTAGAAGAAAAATACGCGAGACTATGGCTACATGTTTAAGTTTAGTGTTAAGAGTATTGAATGTTTTTGGTGCTTGGAAGAGGTGAAATCTTTGTGAAAAAGTTTTTTTGAATTTTGGTACAAGATAGTTGCAGTTCACCTGTGCCCTTGTTGAATGTGAGTGAGTTATTTGTTGGTGATCTTGTTTATGTCGGAAAAAATATTTTAAAGTGTTGAGTAAATATGTTTGATTGATGTCCAGGACGTGACATTCTCTGAAAAGTTCTTCTGAAGGAAAACGAAATGGCTTTTTATGAAGAACTCTCAATACCATTTTCTGGGCTTTGCTTAATGAATCTAATATAGTACAAGCTGCACCACCCCAACTGACAGTTGCATAATTAATGAGTGAGTGACACAGTGCATAGTATACTATTCTTCTTGTCGGTGCGTCGAGTACATCTCTAATTTCTTTGAAAAAATAAACTAGCTTTCTTATTCGGACTGTGAGATTCAAAATATGTTTTCTCCAGGTTAGATGCTGGTCTATGTACACACCTAGATATCGTATATCTTCCGTTGTCTGCAGATTAGTACAATCACAGGGTTTATCTTTTGATTGACATGTGTGAATCTGTAGATTTTTGGGCTGTTTTATTACTGTTCTTTTACTGATGGAGAAGCACATGTATTTTGTCTTTGAAGCATTTACTGTTAGTAGATTTTTGTCAAGCCATGCTGTTATTCGATTCAATCCACTTTGTGCCTTTTTTAAAACATTTTCCCAGGAATCATCTTGAAAAAGAAGCACTGTGTCATCTGCAAAAGAAATTATTTTACCGTTTTCTAAATTGGAGTTACACATTTCATTGACATATATGAGGAAGAGCGTGGGTCCCAAAACACTTCCTTGCGGTACTCCGTATGATGTTTTGTGGAGGCTGCTGCAGTGACCGCCTGATTTAACCACCTGGACCCTGTTATTTAGATAGTCTTCAAACCATGCCAAAGCCGTTCCCCTTATTCCCAAAGCTGATAACTTGTGCAGCAGCAGTGGATGAGACACCGTATCGAAGGCTTTGGCTAGGTCCAAAAAGATCCCAATACAACGTTTGTCTTTATCTAATTGTGTAACTAAGAATTCCGTTAGTTGACATATTGCATCTTCTGTTGAGAGTTTTGATTGGAACCCGTATTGATTGTTGGAGATTATTTTGTGAATATCCAGGTATTTTAAAAGACGTACTTTAACTATCTTCTCTAAGATTTTAGAAAAAACACTTAGGAGCGATATAGGTCTATAGTGGCTCGGATTACGGGGATCACCACCCTTGAATATTGGACAGATTGTAGCCAGTTTTAGTGCATTTGGAAAGATACCCGTTGAGAGACTTTGATTGAATATATAACAAAGAGGCTTACTTAATTGGTCTTTATTATACTTCACCACTTTTGCTGTTATCTCATCATTTCCAGGGGCACTGTGAGACTTTAGATTACTAATAATTGCAGCAATTTCATGACTGGAGGTTGGAGCAAAGAAAAATGAATATGGACTTGCTGAATTTAAATTTGTTTTGAGGTTTTCTTCGGTAGTTTTTAGACGAGACAAAATATTTTGTGCTAATTTTTTACCAAGCGAAGCAAAATGCCCGTTTACATTATCTAGCACTTCAGTAATAACCTTATCCTCAGTAGCATGATTTTTGTTTGGAATCAGCATATCACATATATCCTTGCTTCTAGTATTTTGTGTAGAAGTCATTTCTCTTATAGTTTCCCATGTTTTCTTTGCATCATGTTGATTTGCTTTTATAATATTTTTGTAATATAAGTGTTTAGCGGATTTGACCGCTCTATTACAAATATTTCTATACTTTTTGTAAAAGTTTTGTAAGCCGATATTTAGAGGGTTAAGTTTAGACTGTTTGTGTAACACATCTCTCTTATTTATGCAGTTAACTAAACTTTCAGTTATCCAAGATTTCTTAATTTTTTTCCTCGATTTATTAGAAATATGTTCTTGATTTTTTTTTATGTGGCTTTGTAGAATATACAGAAATTTTGAATATGATGTATTAGCATCATTAGTCTCGTATACTGGTAACCAGGTTTCTTTTTCCAAGTCCTGTTTTAGCATTTCAAAATTTAGTTTGTGACGGGGTTTTGTATAAGTTTTTGTATTTATTTTTTGTGTTCCAATGTCAATCATTACTGGAAAGTGATCCGTGATAGTAGTTTCACATACAATTCCTTTCGCCAAGAATTTGCTTTTAACCATAATGTGGTCTAAACATGCGTTACCTCTTGTTGGGTTGTTGATGGCAGGAAAGAAACCTTGTTCAGCTAACATGGATAGGTATTCAGATGCGTTTGTGGTGGGAGTACTTGCAGTTATGTCAATGTTTATGTCACCTGCAATGATCATTGTTGGATTTTTGGCCATTGTGAGTAGCTCTTCATAAAGAGAATTTGTGAATTCATGCGCACTTTGGAAGGACGGTGGTCGATAAATCCCATATATGTAGGTACCGTTACACAAATTAATTTTTAAACAATTGGCGTCACTTATATCCGGTTCAGTTACTTCGAAATTTATATTTGCTTTAATGTATGTTACAACCCCGTCATTTTGGTTATAATGTTTGGAGGTTTTATGCCCGATGTATCCTGGAATCGTCTGTATTGTGTCTTTATCTTTCAACCAGCATTCCGTAAGAATAATAATTTGAAAGTCTATATTTAGACGATGCAGTAGTACAAGAAGTTCGTCAAAATTATGATTAATGCTTCGTATGTTCATATTTAGAATCTTAAGAGTGCTACTTCCTCTACAAAAATATTCTTTACAGTTTTCTGGTTGGTCCACAGTTTTAGTGTGAATTGGTTCAAAGGAATCTATTTGGTTTACCAGATCAATTATATTAGCCATTCCATATCTTTCTATAGTAAGTTTGGACAATTTTTTTGTTACACCAACATTCTGTACAAGTAAATATATCCGAATCATATTGTGTGCATGATTTGGGTAAGGGGACTATTATAGTTTGCGAAAGATCGAATGCCTCTATATCTACCGCGAGATTATTAATATTCATCTTTGTCAATCTGATGTAAAGTATATCGATCTGTAAGCTATTAAAGTGAAAAGGTTTTATTATTAGTTGGTAGTAAATACCTACATATTTGCACTGTACATAATTGTTACAAGATGAGGGAAGAATAATCAATATTATTAGAATTCTGAATCTGAATGCTGTTCCTAAAGAACTCGGGATTTCTCATACGGGGTTGAAGTATTTCTAGAATTTCTTATACGGGTTTATGGTAGATAAAATAGAACAATCAATATCTCTACTGAGAATCTTATGTAGTACAACAACATCGAATATTTTCCATCGAGACTCAAGTGTACGCATTTTGAAAAAGGCACTACGATCCTCGTAGCCATGAAAATGACTGTGTTTACCATAATGTAGAACAAAACACGAAGAAACTTTTTCTGCACTCATAAAAAATATGGGTTATCACTCTTTTTCTGCACTAATAAAAATATGGGACATCATGAACGGTAGCATAAAGACGCGTGCGTATTACACACTGTAATATAGTACCTAGACAACATACGTAAATAAAGTAAACACAAACATTGCACCCATACAATGCTGAAAATTATTAAAAAATATTAATTCTTGGTCGTGAACTTTTTTGTTGTGCATGCCTACTGATGACATAAATATGTAGTATGTACAAACATTTAAGAAATTAATAAATATCATAATTTATGAGTTTATAGAGTACGCAGATAGATGTAACGGTTTCTAGTTCCTTCTACCCTCGGTAAGGAGCCGTTCCTTATTTTCGACCATAGAACCACTTATACGCATTCAGTTTTGTAACCTTAACTAATATTTTACCTTTGTACTGTATTTGTGAAGTATAATCCTTACTTATCTAGGTATTCTTATCTCCTTACAAAGCTAATCTCGAATCATCAGAAATAGACTAATGTTAATCCACCTACCACGAGTATTTATTTTTGCATGTAAAATTTGATTTGAATATCGCTTCCGAAGATTGCGTGGGTAGAGTCGAACCCCTTGACTATTACGATCACAGACAACCAAAATATAAAGACACGAACTAACGTAATTTTTTTAGTACGAATTCTGATTTCACGGCTGGTTCCAGTGCGCTTAACTTGTTTAAATAAATTATTACGAGCTTTCGTAAAATTTTTGAACTACTTATGAAAAGGTCAAACTCAATGCTCTTAAAAAGAATACTATTTAGCTGAATAAATCGCAATTTCTTGCAAAAATGCGTTTTACTACAAGAGACTCGGTTTGGATTTTAAAAATAATTTTAAATAGAAGTCCATTGCACAAAGTACATATTGTTTACTAGGGGATCTAATTATACAATAACGAATGCTTTAACTGCAGTATAAATATGTCTTAAATATACGTAAGAGAGGACATACTTCCACTGATACTCAATTCATACGCCTAAAGAGAGGGTGGGGGGGGGGGTTGATTCATATCTGTTCAATTTTACATTCTGTGCAGAAAATGCATTTAAAGTTTTTTCAAATAACTTTTTCATATCTTATTATATACTTGTAATCTTTTTTTGTTAACTATTATTTGTTTTTCACTTTTACGGATTTCGTTTGTTTTTTTTAAAATTCCGAATAATTTTAAAAAATATATTCTCAATATTTTAAAAATTATTCTTATCACTGTAATATTAAAGTAAATTTACATTTTTACTTTATAATTGAAAGAATTTCACCACTTTTTCGGGATTTTCATCCTTCCGTTTATCATTTAAAAAATATGTATCATTATAATGGATAAAACTTTTATTGTAGCTCTCAAAATATTAATGATGTTTTGACATAAGTTAAAAGATTGGAAAATAGTAGGGATGGGTCGTCGACGTATTTACCGTCGACGAAACGAGACCGTCCACGTCCATCCATCGACGAGACGATCAACTAGTTGAATTCGTCAACTAGTTGACGCGTCAACTTCGTTACGCGGACGTCGCGGACGTTCTATTTCTATCTAAACATCGGGACGATGGTCAACTGTCTACGGTTCAACGCGACGCTTCTCGACGGCTCAACCGTTGGCTATTTTTATGACGTTAATTTTTAAAATTTAAAGAAGTTCGAAGGAATATAGTTTCGGGGAAAGTAAAACCGCTACTTGTGCTTATATGTAAAAATAAATATTTTATTATTTATTTGTTTACGCACATTATAGGCTTTTACATATTGTTTTATATACTTCTTTCTATATATAATAAAGAAAGAAGTAGGTATACACAACAATATCAGATGTAAGCAGTAAAATATTAGTTCAATAAAAAATAAAATAATTAAACAGAATTGTTTTATTTTATACAGCGTAAAATTGGGAATTCACCGAATCGTCGCACGTGACATCACAAAAAATCAAGTAAAAAATAATAGATAATAGCTTATTAAGCCTATCTCGCCCTACGCATGTATTCAAATTTCAAATCTCTAGTCATAGTTCGTGTACACAGATCTGCACTCTATGGTAGTGTACTTTAGAGTTGAAATGAAATTACCCGTCGAGCCGTCTATGACGTCTATGGCATCTACAAGTCGACAGCGAGAGATGAGAGAGAAATAAACGGAGACGTTTTGTCTTGCTCTTGCTCGTTGCTTTGCATTGCGTTTAAATCGTCCACCGACCACGGCGTCCGCTGTCCGCCGTCTACGAATTCAACTAGTCCATGCGATAAACGTAAACGGTCGATGCGTCGATGCAACGTCAACGGTTGATTTCAACTAGTCCGTCCATTCAACGCCCATCCCTAGAAAATAGTGATCAGTATTAAGACAATATTATTCCAAAATTGTGTTAAAAAATTGTGAGTCAGAATATTAAGTGTATTTACAATGTTTTGTTTTTTTAAATTACAATGCATATAATTGAGGAATTTCGGAAATGGTTATTTAAGTGAAATGGAGTGTATCGATACTTCCAGGTGCACATATCATAAGTTATAAGAAACATGAATAAAAGACTTTTTGGAATGAAGAAATGTGGTGTTGTATGAAAAAATTTATTGAGGTAATTTAAATCAATAATGGATTTAAGACCGGATGCTTTCCGTTTCTTCTAGGTATATAGTATTGTATTTTTCAGAGAATTTCGCCTTCAAAAATACTGTATTTTTATGTCTGTATTTTTATTTCATATCACGCCATGTCAGTCATATGTAACTGCAGGGTGTATCATTATGCAGCAATTTTTGATTTGATAGACAGCAGTATCGATTTCATGAGTTTTTCAAGGAAGTGAAAAACAGTGAAGCCTCGAATTGATAACTTGGCATATCGTATTCTTGATTTATATTTATATTTGATAGTTACATTTTTGTACATGAAAATGTTACATATGGAAATAAAAATACTTTTTTTTAGTTCTACATTTTTATTTTTTGAGAGGCATTTCGTCTTATGAGGGAATTATCAATCTAAAAGTTGTTAAATGTGTAATATTAAGATAAATAAAACCTTCATAAGGCGAAACGCGTCTCAAAAAATTAAAAATGTAGAACTAAAAAACAAGTGTTTTTATTTCCATAAATGTGATTATGGAATTCTATAAACTTACCTCTGAAACAATAAATTTATTTAATAGTTGTTTTCCGTTTATATGAGTAATGGTCAAGGCGAATTGGTTTATCACTTTGTCCTTTTGTTAAATGCATACATATGAAAACGTAAAATAAAACATTTTTAGCATCAAGTTAAAAATAAATTTCTTTACTTCTGTGAAAATATTCTTTTTCTTCGGAGTATTTTACTTACACATTATTGGGAGTTCCCCTTTGTTTTAGGCTTTTAAGAAAAGTTGTACAGAGTAAGAGATCTAATGGTTATCAGAAGTGTTCGGCTTGAAGAAAGAAGCATTCGACTTTAACCTTTCACTTACTTTAGCCATAAATACGTCAATGATGAAAACCGTTCAAGATAATGAACAGGGAAATTCGAGGGAAATCTTTTTATGCCTGGCGTACTGGAGCATTCATCGCTGTTATATTTAAGGAGCAATTTTTTCATTTATTACGTAATTATTTTGAAACAACACATCATTATTTTGATCCGTTGCATAATTATAATGATGTTTTGAAATAATTATTTTGTTCCTAGATTGTTATCAATCATTAAATAATTATTTAAATACCTATCTTATACCATTAAATTGATTACATAAGTCATTTAATTATTTATATGCCCTTAGGGTTTTAACGTGGAAGAAACCAGTGAACAAACATAACAGTGCAATATTAATACATTATAATTAGAATACGATTATAAAAAAATTAAAGATAAGATGAAAAATAAGATCACAGGTATCTAACTAAACATTTGCCACACATTTGTTTTTTATAAAAAACAATGCAATGTACGCTTAACAAATTCAACAGAATTAGATTCGTTTCCAACCTTATGCAGCCTCTGTTAACATAAATTGTTCATAAAATAAGAACAAGAAGCAAGTTTGTAAAATGGAGCTTGATATCTCGTGCCACAGCGGCATGGTATGATTATTAATCATGTTCACCAAACTAGTGAAATTCACATGCCTCTTTATTACTTAAAATAAAAATAAAATATCACAATTGTTTTCTCCTCGCAATATGTCTAATAAATTATATAATTGCATTAAATAATTATACTTAAGATTATCAAATGCAATATGTAACTTATAGATTACTAAGAAAATTATTCTGCATGATAAAAGATGATCACGATATAAGAACGGTTCTTTTGTAGATAACAAGTAAACCAAACCAAAAATGTTGATCTACCTTACTAACTATTTAACTAAGTAAATATGATGCCATTTTTCTGCAGGGTTAAACAAATAAAATAGAACACCATACTAAACAGTTTTAGCGTACCATGTTAGGGTCATCCAATTCCATACATCTATCCGAGCATACCCAAAATCGTTTTTCATTCTTTACCAAACACTTTTTCGACAGCCGTCCCAGTAAAAAAAGCCCGAACTATGCATTATTTTTGTGCAAAGGAACTTATCCAATGACACTCGGTTTTACATCCTTTTAAAGATTTCGCAGAAATGAGACATTTTGTTGTGTTAAATGGGTTCATCGCAGATTTATTTGGGTGTTGCTTTTTTTATGGTAAAATACTACCATTATGTGAAAGTGCTTTGAATGAAGCAAAAAATTTAATTTTTCTTCATCGTACTAATGGCACTGCATGTTGAAGGCATAAATGTTCCATTGATCTTTTTTCCAATTTTTACGTGATCACTTCGTGTCTAGTAACATGGTTATAATAGAGGTTGCTCGATTTTTACTTTCTTTGTAATCGATGCATTCGTATTTCCTACTGAGGGCTGTCCGCGGTGCACGGAGCATGCTCCAATATTTTTAGAGTGCATGTTTCAGCACCATAGATAAACATCGGAAGATAGAAAATTGAATTTAAAAGTATCCATAATTATCGCCCTTTCATTTTTTGTGACAAAAATATTATTCGATTGTATTTTTCCGCTCTTAAATGTCAGTATCGTTGATTTCCCGTATTTTATAGTTTTTAAAAAGGTTCTTAGGTTTTTACGGCTGTTCGGAATCTTCTGGCATAAGGTTTTCTGGGGTACCATGCCATTTTTATACGATATTTCTGATCCTAGGATAGGTAGGATCCATCATCAAGGCTGATGTGTTGTTGTGAGTGTTGACGTTGTTTTGTGGATAACATCAACACTTCTTTTCGCCTTTAATTAAGGTTCCAGGTGTTCATCTGGGATATTCTGACCCATCTTCTTTCCGGTCGCTCTCCGATTAAATGTAATGCATTATATTAAAGAGCGACGATGATCTCAGATATCAATAAAAATTTTCATCCATAGCTGGACAGAATGCTCATGCGCATTCATCCAGCCATGTTCCAATATACGATACGATATAAATATACGATACAGCCCGTGGTTTTATATGTGTGTCAAAGAAGTATAACCTAAAGTAGGTACATAAGTACTATATGCGTCCAATTTTTTTTCATTCGTGGAATAATTTGGGAATTTAGTTGTTGTTTTAAGTTACTTTTTCAAGTAAAAGATGATATATTGACTTGCTCAAATAATTTCAATATTTGTATATTTGAATTGGAAATGTTTCTTAGAAACATTTTTCATGCATGCACTTCTTCTTCTTCAGCCTTTTTCTCTCCACTACTGGAGGAGGCCTCTTTCAACTTCTTCTACTTGTCTTTGTCTTGACCCTTCCGTATCTAGGCGCCACCAAAAATCGTCGGTCCATCTCTTTGGTGGCCTTCCAATACTCATTTTATTGTACAGGGCTTCCATTCCATTCTGTCTAGCGATATGTCCTGTCCATACCACTTCAGTTTCGCAACAGGGTCCGTGAAATCGGCAACTTCGGTTCTCCGTCTAATTTTTTCGCTTCGTATTCAATCTCAGACTTCTGAAACTATGCATCTGCTATTCCATGAATTGTTGTGTGCATTTTGATTTATTGACACTTTTTACTGTAAGGGTTGTTGCGCACACTTGGCAACCATTAAACATGATAAGTGACGCATTTTGTCTTCCCCGCAGAGTCCCACGCCGCCGCAGTACGTGTTCTGGTACCACAACGAGCGCATGATCAACTACGACACGGCGCGCGGCGGCATCAGCGTGGAGACGGAGCCGGGCCCCAAGAGCCAGTCGCGGCTGACCATCCGCGGCGCGCGCGACACGGACTCCGGCAACTACACCTGCAGCGCCAGCAACACCGAGCCGGCCAGCATCTACGTCTTCGTCACCGAAGGTATATCCAGATCCATACATTTATCACATATTTTTATTTATTTATTCATTTATTTTCAGAAAACTAACACCACAGATAAAATAGTACAGAGACCATCTTATAAGTTTCCATAGAATCAACGCACAACACAGAATAGGTTATGTATTACAATAAAAAAAACGATAATAGTTTACAAAAAAATTAAAAGTTTACATTAAGAACAAACTAAGGGAGTCAAAGAATCAAGTCAAGAAATTAAAAAGGGGAATCAGGAATGACAAGGAAAATATAGATCTAATTTGTAAAATGAGGTAGAGACAAAAAGAAAAAAAAAATACAGCAAAAATGTATGTGAACAATACATCTGCATACACATTTACGAGGTTTGGACAAAATAAAGAAGCTGTCTGAAAAAATATTTATGGCTGAGGTGAATCCGAGAGTTTTAAAATGATAGCTTGGAGAATTGAAGAGATTCAAGACGCCGAATATAGTGTTGAACATATTAGACGAGCGAAGCATAAAAGAGTTTTGCCGGGAGTTGGTATTACAATGTTAAAGGCTCAAGGTCTTAGCCGATTTAGTGGATCTTCCAGATACTCTCAGGGAGATATGTTGCAACAACGCTGGGCAGTCAATCCTAGTTCCGGCTAGTTTGCAAATAAACTATGTAACTAAACTTGTTAAATTGGGTTTCTAGTTTCGATGCCTCGCAAATGTTATAAAATCATGTATAGGCTCATTGCGTCAAATGTTAAATTTTTTATTTACGCTTCAACAGGCTAAGAGGCCCAGTTATAGAAGTGAAACACATCATAAAACACCCAAGCTTGAGTAAATCACAAGGGTTAATTGTGACCCCACCGGAAATTTAACCCGGAACCCTCGGAACTATGGATTGATTATTTTCTAGGAACTTTTTGAAAACGTTGATGTACTAAGTAAAGGAGTTTCTCATTGTAATTAAATTTTCCAAACCCGTTATTAAATTCAAGGCATCTGTTATAAATAGAAATAAATAAAAAATATTAGCAAGAGAATGATAATTTTTTATATAATTAACACTCGATTACTTAATTCATCATTCATCTCCTATGCTTTATTTTGTTAGTGTCTATACTATTCTGATGAAGGGAGCATTGGCCCATTTTGGTTACAATATGGGCCAATGGTCCTGTTGTTATTTCAACAAAGTATTGTATAAAGTATATTCTTCTTATTAATATAATATTAATAAAAATATTATCAAAATCATTTTCGTTTATTGAAAAAGTTGGAATTTTTTGAACCATTATCTTGTTTTGCGTCACCTTGTACAACATGATTCTCGTATTTCAGAATTTATTTTATTATATTTTTTCATTAAAAACATCAAAGACAGAACCATGAAAATAAAAACATGATATAATTTACCAGCCTGGTGGCAAAATACATGTTTTGTGTTGGCACTGACATGTAGGCAGTATTAAATTATACCAAAAATGTGTTAAAATAATTACATCAATCCCCGTACTATGTAGGTCGAAATTTGATATATTATTCAATATTTTTACATAGGTTTATAAAATCACATCATTCAGCATCTTTCGTTAAAACTTTCGAAACATCGCTATTTACCCCTTTTAATATTAATTTGGTTCTATGTGAGCCACGCACATAAAAAAATTATCATTTAAAGTAAATAAGAAAAAAATGGTAATATATTTTTAGAACCTTTTTATTTTTTCTGAGAATTGTGGAAAACTTAAATATTGTGCTGCCAAAAATGTCTGGCATTCTATGATGTGACCTCCCAAACTGTCTGACCTTTAAAAACTGACGACCACCGTTTCTCCCTTGACGGGCTACCTGACACATTCCTACCTAGGGCAGCTGGTCAGCTAATCATTATATTCATGTTATCGTGAAGGTATAAAGAAAACTCTAATAAGGATAAAGTAGACTTATAACATTGTCATGTAAAATTTCTAAACTATGTACCAAAAATATCAACCGGACTATGCTAAATTTAATAAAGTCAAGTTAATGATCATCTATATAGTACTCCTTCCATATTTACATTCCAAATTTTAAAAACGTTACGTAATCGTATAAACTGGCGGCCCAGTGGGTATGACACTTGCTTCTCACACCGAGGGTTCTGGGTTTGATTCCCGGTGAGGTCACAATTGATCTATGTGGTTTACTCAAACCTGGGTGATTTTTTGATGTGTCTCGCTTCTGTAATTGACCTCTGAGCGTAAATAAAAAAAACAATATTTGGTTGCTCCAAGGACCATCAACATGTCGTTAAAAATTAACCGCTAAATAATCCGCTAATTAATTCGCTAAAATCAACAGTAGACTGCATTGACCTTGGAAACCAAACACTTGCGCGATGATATTTTTTTTGTTTTTTTTTTTATAAGAGACACTAATAAGATAATAGGTACATGATACTCTGGTAAAAAACATTAAAGTGAAGACTATGCCCATTATCCCAATTACAAGTGTCTTCGGCACGCTCTAGTAACATGTATTTTTGCAATTAATTATATTTTACATGTACATTTATGTGTATTGTATATTTTGTGTTTGAATGTAGTGCGATAAGTACTTAATGAATGATTGATTTAATGGATATTTTTTTTATATATTTATTTTTTTTTATTTACAAGACCGCTCGAATTTATTTTCAACGCTTATATTTTGTTTCATATTATCTATTTTTTTAATTTGATATGTCGCTTTACGAATACCTTTCAGGGTCATTTATGACAAGTTGATATTTATAACAAATATTTATTTAAAAAAATAATAACACTAATGACACTTTACCTCTGCTGTCTACATTCCCAACAACGCCAACGTTCGAAAAAACATTCCGTACTCCTCCTATCTATCGGATGTATGCAGGTATTTATATTAGTTCTTAATTAATTACGATGATGAGAGGGGCTACTCATCTCGAAACTAGAATAGTAATGAAATAACTCAACGTGTGTGTTGTAACAAATGAATTTTAGTGAAAATTGAAATAGTCAGCACTGCACTGATCTTTAAAAAGGGCTTCATGCAAGTTCCATATTATTAAATAATAGAAAATGGACTGTTTTTCCAATACATTATTCAGCTGCAAAAAAAAGAACTGTGACATTTTTTCATGATGCTACGTAAACGTGTGTGGAATTTATGCAAAATGTGAAAGTTTAAAATTTTAGTCCTTAAAGTCGATGTACACATTTACCACGTTTGCTTTTTTATCTGAATATTTAAATATATATTTGGATTTTTTTGATTTGTACTCTAAATGTGGGGTATAAAAGCAAAGGCAGTAATATCCAAAAAAAATTTAAAAGTAATGGCAAGCAGAAGGAATAGCTCACCGTCCGAATCCATTGTAATATGTCACAACACTATCGAAGGATCTAGAATAGTCTACAATTGTCTAGAAGCGACGAGAACCTTCTCCTAAATACTATAATAATCTATAAAGTTCGAAAATACCATAATACGTATAAAAATACCGGAACCACGAGGCCGCGCAAGGAAGTTTTGTTTTGATAGTTCGTTCGGTGTGAAGTTAGCCGCGAGGCGATGGCCTGATGGCCAGCCGTGAGATAATAAAGGCGATAAATAAGGCAAAATAATTGAGCGGAGTACTTTAGTGGCAAAATAAGCTAGTGCAATTTTTATGTACGAGAATTGAATATTCTACGAGCGATACCCAGCGATAATAAAGTGTTCAAAGATGAAGTGATATATTACGAAAAGGTGTAGATTTAAGAAAATCGTTAAGTTTGTTTCGTGTTAAGTTATTTTGTACATTGAATAATTAATTAATCATTAATTAATAAATCGCTAATTAATTTCCAGTGCTTTCATTAATTTATACTCCCATAGCCACGACACGTGACAGTATCTATTCCTTCCAAAATCATGTTTCCTATAAATTAACAGACTTTGTTTCTCATAAAATTTCGAATTCAGTAAATTTTAAATTTGTAATCCTCGATGACTGCATTTTATTTTTGTTGATATTTTTGCCTTCGCTTTTGTACCCCACAAATGATATTATACAGGGTGTCCCGTATCTCGACATCAAGCCGAAATCGAGTGATAGGCCAAGTCATGATAGTTATCTGAAAAATATTTAATAAAATAAAAAAAACAGTAAAAGTATTGATTTTGAATACTTGGTTTGGCCAAAAAGTGACATTTTCATCCAAGTTGGAGAAGTTGGCTTTGAATTTTGGACAAAAGTTTACAGAAGCATTATTCAGGATTACACAATGATAAAAAAATGAATAAAAATAAAGATTTGTAGCAACAGGAGTGAAAAGATCGTCACAGGGTGTAAATATTTTGATTTTTTTTAAATGCTTATAATTTTTAAAACACATGACTTAGACTTTTAAAAATATTTTTCCAATAACTATTATGACTTGGCCTATCACCGGATTTCGGTCGATTTGACGTCGAGATACGGGACATCCTGTGTATGCATTTTTTTTAAAGTTTACATTAAAAAATCTGATATATTTTGCTGTATTCGTCATATGTATAAGTATGACAGTAGTTTCAACAATACGAATGTTAAATTAACCGGGCTTTTCAGAGGCTTCCAATCCGATTAACTTTTTTATCGTTTTACTTTGAACAACGGTAATTGAAAAAGCTTGTCAAATAATTTGAATTTTTTTTTTGCGTATTGTTTAAAAAGTTGTTCGACGGAATTTTTCATTTATATTGAATAATATAATCAATTGACCGTTTCTCCTTTGAAGTTACCACTCTTTCGCTTTGAGTTTTTTATTAACCTTTATCGTTCGATTCAATGACCAATAAATTCGTAAAGTTACTGGGAATCATTATTTCAAATAACTTTCAACGATTTATCAAGTTTTCTTTTGAAATGATTGGATATTTAACTGTTATTCCAAAATACATTATGAAAGGCTTAACTGAAATTTCGTATATTATTGTTCCGTTTGAAAAATTTTGTCAGTGATGAATTGCATTACGCGAATTTTGATGTAAGGCTGTTTTCATTTTAATAATTAGCCGACGATCACAAACATCAGTTACATTCTTTTCAAATCGTTGTTATTAACGGAATAAACTATGCAACCATAAATGTCCATAACATTTCTGTTTAGCCGCCCGCATAAAAATAATTCTCATAATAAGCATGCTTATATATTGCTTCCCATGTGGACAAATATATGGTGTGATAGCTTAGTGGGAGACACAGTGATTGATTTCCATTGAATCGAATGTATTTGCATTAAAATAGGAGAACTTCAGCTAAGTATGAAGAAGAAGAAGAAGAAGAATGTCAATAAAATTAGTACAAAAACATTGTCACTAGATGTTTGAAACAAAAATAAGCTGCGCACTGTCAAAATTTCTTGAAATTTATCACTCGGTTATACTGACAACAATACTATGGAACACTAAAGAATCGTCTCTTGTAGTCTCTTAAACGTTTCACAAGTCTCGCGTAAAATTTAGAAATATTGAGAAAGTTACTTATTATTCTACAAAACAAGAGCGTCACGCAACGCTTAGTCAGTCATTCTTGACATTTAACAGTGTAACCAGCACGTATATTCCAGCTACAGTAAATAAAGGAAGTTCCTACCGGCGGGCAGGAAGTGTTTCTACGTGCGAAATTTTTCTGGAAAATGATTGATGTAATTAAAACAGCGTGAGATAGTACGATTGAATATTCTAGAAATATTTAATAACTATAACTTGTAGAATAGCATAATTCATGTCCAGTGACTTTTTTGCGTAATACATAAAAGTTTAAATTGTTAAAGTGATTAAATTTACATCCCATAGCCACGTCCCGTGACAATATGAAAAAATGAATTAGAAGACGAATATAGTGATTGAATCAAAGATTAGGGCTTCAGCGCCAAGAAGAAAAGATGATCAGTTAGTCAGAATTAAGTCCATAATTTCATCTTATTCTCACAATGTTAAAATTTTCCCACACAATCAATATTAATCTCACAAATTGAAGCAAAAAAGCAATTAGAAGATGTATGAAAGTGTAGGAGGCAGTAAAAGTGATGTGTCAGAACAGAAGAGTGTCATTCTATCATCTCTGCCCCTGATGGAAAACGGCATTATGTATTTTAGTTAAGATAGTTCATTAACCTTTCCCACACGGTGCTAACATTTAAAAGCGCATTCCGGTGTCATAAACTCAGTGTACATGTAGACTTTTTTTGATTTTTAAGGCCGAATTGTTTAAAGTTGGATTAAAATACAAGTTCGTTTAAGGCATAGATTTTTACGGAAAAGGGTCCTTTGATTGGTGGAGAGGAGAACCCAAATAGCAATGCTTTAAACGAACTTTTACTTTAATCCAACTTGAAACAACCGGCCCTAAGTCGGATAAATATAAATATTTTTCATTTTTAGTAATTAACCATATATATAAACTATAATATATAATATATTATAATATAGATTTTATATATATAGGTGTTTAAAAGTGATAAATAAGAGAAAAAAATTAGTAATCACAAACGACATTATATGTAAAACAAATTATATATTTTAAAAATATTATTGAACCCATAAATATAGTATTACCTTAAATACGAACTCTGCATTAAGTATATTTACAGAGATATTTAAACAATTAGAGTTTATAGCACTGGAGAGGAAAAGTTATGTTTATGATGACTCATATTTGGGTATTTTAATACCGCGAGAATGTAAGCGGATGTAAGCGGATAGTAGATTTTCGGCTGGAAACTGTCAATAGAATATTTTTAGTGCAGTTGAATTAAAAAGTCATTTTGTAGGCATTATTAAAAAAAATTAGTTTTTGCTTTCACAATCTTCTGTTTGCTAATCGATATAATTCGGGGTACATCAGTACCATGCTATACACTGTAACGAAAAGGTCAAAAATAAATATATTGCAGAATTTTCTGTCGAGAATTTCATCCTTTTTTTTATTTAACGACATTTAACATTCCGTTGCAGTATTTATCATCAATTATGTACCTAAATACATACGACATACACACATGGCATACCTAACCACAAAATTTTAAACATGATTCCTTACGGCCGTAAAAATCTCAAAATATTTTTTAATCAATAAATTCAACTGTAAATTTTTTATTTGTTCAGAATAACTCCCTCTCTATTAAACTGATTTATTTTATTCAACCATGCAACGATTTAACTTGGTTCATTATTGTGCATTAATTAAAATACAAAGGATTATATTAAACCTTTTATAAGCTTCGTTATTCTATTTCAAATTTGACTTATAAGCTTCATAACCATACAGTGTATTTATTACATTTTAATTTTAATTTATCTGAGTACATAAATTATTTACTATTATAAAAATTACAACTTAAAAAAAAGTCTCACGATTTTGAATAAATAAATAAAAACGTAGAATATTTTTTTTCAATTTTTTATTGTAATCTTCAATTGTAATTTATTATATTTTATTTTTTAACAGTCGATTTACTGATAAAAATAAAAAATATTATTGTTATATACTTTTGTACACGCTTTGGAAGTTATACTTCTTTGGCACACATAAAAAACAACATATTTAAACAAAAACTATATAAATATAATAATATTCATTCATTACCAAGAACATAGCGAATTCCTCTGAGGTTTTGCAATTGAGACATCGACTCGCAGATATTTCCAAACTGATGACATTCTGTCAAACGTAGTTGAAAGCAGTCAAACATCGACATTAACATGAAATACAGAAATCTGTAAAAGAAGCCTATCTTTGGCATTTCGATTACACGGGTAAAATCGTAATTCAATAAACAGTTCTTATTTTCAATTCAATAACCAATCATTTTTGATGAGCATCTTTATGATTGGTACCTACTCTTTTCTAAATGGTCTTTGACGGCTAACTTCTGGTGCGCGTGTATGCGCGCACATTTCGTTGCTCTTCACTTTAACAACTAATTCATGATCTCGCATTTCCGCTACATGTTCCGCTACAACTTCCGTTACAATAAAAAATTACCATTTATGCGCCTAAAGAAATATAACTTAGAAAAAAGTTTTATGTTTATAGAAGACATAAAAGATGCGTCAATTTTTTTTTAAGACGAGTATTTTGAATCTTCCCATCTCGTAGAATTCGGCGATGTGATATTAAGTAGGTATGCTTTAATTTAATATAAATAGAATATTATTTCATAAATGAAGGCGGAATCTCTATTTGGGAGCGCTGTACTCAAATAATTTGGGTAACGTAATGTGATTTGTGGATTAATTAATTTAGAGTTTCTTACAATCCCTCCTTCCTTATTGCCGGGATGGATTATCCGTCTAAATATTTAAGCTTGTGTTCATTTTGTCTAATCATTTTGGAAGATAGTTGTGTGGGAAACTTTATTTAATTACTTGAAATGTTCACAAGAATTAGGGGATTCATTCCTGATTTAGACACTACAACTTAACCGACACTACTCGCATGGATCGGGAAGTAATCCAAACAACATTCACTACATTCTCATTAATAATGAGATAAGTTTCATTAAAGCGGGTTATTTTAATTAAATATTCCCTCCGAAACGATATGTTTTTCTATGGGGAGTTTAGTCCTTTTTTACACTAAATCTGATCTGTGTACTTCTTCTCTTTTTCTGTGTTTTTTATTCATTAGAATTAGTGATATAAAAAATTAAAAAATTAAAATGAAATATGAAAAAAGTAAGGCTAGAATAAAGACATTTATGAGGAGTAGAGAGAACAGACAGCAATGCAATATCCAAAAAATTATAATCTTATGAATATAATACAGTTAAGAAGCAAAAATTAAGGATTACAACGTCCCGCGGGCCTGAGATTTATGTAGATGTTGGGTGATTTTTTGACAAGTAGATAATCATTTATTTATTGGAACTTATTAAGGCACATATTCAATTATCATTATAAGTAAAAACAATTACAAAAAAATGTCTGTATTATGTCCATCCCCAAGTAAATTCTCCACCATGACTGAAAATGTTATATATAATATTATATGCAATATAGTGGACATTATATCGTTTAACAAAAAATTAATTACCTTTTTAATTTTACTTAATCTCTGGCAACACGACTATCTACAAAATCTGGGCACCTTTGCGGGACAGAACATAATTCCGCCATTTTGAAAATTTTAAAATTGTTTGATAATGAAAAAAAAAATGCATATATATGCCGTAAACAATAATAGAAAACAGATTATACGTGTAACAGTTCCGTCAATTTTTTTGATGCCTCAAGGTGTTATCACCCATTAAATCTCTCATATTTTCAATATTTCAGACTATAGTACTAAGATGCGAACTATAATATCATAATAGGTCTAAGGTAAAAAAAAAATTTGTTCAAAATTGGGAAGATTTGATTTTAAGCAAACAAAAAAATTAATAAATCAAATAATAATTTAACAAATAACGTAATAAATAACAATAAATTGGGCCACTAAAATACGAACCTGGATTTTAATATGAATTGCATTTTTTCCGTTTACCTTTCTTAGTTATTATTCGGATTTATTTTTAATCTAGTGAAAATATTATACAAAATAGCACACAAACCATAAAATAAACGATAAAGTTTTACTGAAATTAATTAAAACTGTAAACTTTTTTTCAATGTGGATGGAAATCGATAAAAAGAAAAAAATTCTGTAAATATTTTATACATAGAATTGTTGCTTTTCCATCAGCGAGGTAAAACGTATTCCGTGTACGCGTCTCTATTTTTTTAAATCGATAGTTCTAAACGTCACGGGCAATCACGAAAGACCTAGCGTGACCGGTTTTGGCAGTAGCCTAAATATCCAACGAGCTCGTATAGAAAGAGATGGATGAACTTAAATAAGATATCCTCTTTGTTGCCTCATAAAATGTGTAATATATTATTTAATGATATTATTAAGGTAAATTATTAGAGAACACTCGAATTTTTTTCAAATTACGCACGCAATGATGGGTATCAAGAGCTTTTAACTTTTTGTTGTGTTTATGTGTGTGTTATTGCGTGAATAGTTTGCGTGATGAAATTAATAAAAGTATACTCCTTTAAAACATATTTAAGCGTCTAAGCATAATCACACAGCATTTAGAGCAAAAAAAAATCAACTTACAATAGGGAAATTTCACATATTATAAATAATGCCAATGAAAATACATTAAATAAATTAATAAAAATTGATTTTATTCTGTGAATCTGTGTGGATAATGAATGTGGGATAATGTTTTCATTCATAATTTTTATTATAAAAATCTTCAAAAATACGACTTCATTAAAACGCATGACGTATCGATTCGCGTGTTTGGCGTAGTGCCGTAGTATTTTTACATCTGGGGACCATACAATTGTGACGTAAGTTTTCGTGACTAGTGTTTTGGCGGGAATTTAAAATGTTGAATTTCAAAATCATTTTTATGCTTTTAAAATTTGTATTTTCATAGACGTATTTTCTAGACCAAAGTAATTTTTATTATTTTCTAAAAAAATGTGAAATTTCCCTATTAAACTCAAGTACCTATATCAATGTTAATATATGTAGAGTAAAAGACAGTTTTATAAATTAAAAGACAGGTTTGAAAAGAAATGGTACGAAAATAACGTAATTTATTTGTTAGGGATTTACTTCGTAAATCAAAATTTAAATTTAAATAATATTTATTATTTAAAATTTGTACTGCACAAACAATGTGAGTTATTCAAAACTAAATACTACAATTTAAAACTATATACTATAAATATAAGGGTAGTCCCTCTCATCATCAGGTATAGATTATAACCAACATAAATACAAAATTTCTATCAATCTATTCGGGTGAGGCAGGGAGCCGCGTGGTAGGATGGTTTATTTGGTCATTAACGGAAACAACTCTAGGATCGGAGAAGTGGATTGAAATGTGATATTGTTCTATTCTACAACTACTTCAATTGTTTCCTCATAAGTTTGAACAATTACCTCATAAACAATTTGGAAACCATTAAAATCATAAAAAAATCAGAAAATACACTTATGAATCATATTTTAATCCTAATCCTCTCGACACTTAAGTAGCAAAATATAAAAATGTAAAAAATATATTAATTGTTCGAAGTATATTTTCTCTTCTGAATGAAGGTTTGAACTTTTTTGTGACATTATTATTAAAATAAAACAAAAATTACTTTGTTTTCACCACTTTATTATATATACAATGTAATGTTTCAATAACAATGTATATTTATTTAACTCATGTAGCGGTAACAAAGTTAATATTTTTTTAACTTAATTCAGCAATCGTCATGAATAATCTCTACAATTCCAACGCCAAATCCCTCAATAATGTAATTTTTCGTTAAATTTACAGGCGTTAGAAATTACGAATACCAAGACTTTTCCGCTATTTTGCAATAATAATTCCAAAATCTAAAATTCCTACACCTAAAAGATTTTTCAGTATTTAAAACTATTTCATTCGTTATTATTATAACGCTATTTGTTTTATATTATAAAGTTGTAAAATAAAGTACTCTAAGATAATATCCAAGCTTTAGGCAGCACCGAGATAAAGTAATCAGGTTAAATGTCTATCCCGACCGTTCTGTGAAACATCTTAATATAATGTTGGTCCCAGGTAACCATCCAATACTATGTAAATTTTACTCATCAAGGCTCGTAAAGATTTGTTACTTTTATTATAAGAGATTTTAATAAATATTTTGGATAAAAAATTACATTATTCACCTATTTTAGAGAAATTCTTAGTAATATTGCTATTACATTAAACAATATAATAAATTTAAAAGTTTATATTAAAGTTAATTATGCTAAATTTAAAGTCTCAAAGAGACAAAGCTATTGATGAGGGAAACCTGTGTGGAAGTCTTATTAGAGTGGTCACTTGGTGGCAGATTACTTTTTACAATGCAACGTTCACAATTCCACCGTTCCACCATTTAGTTAGAATATCCACATATTATCAATTTTTTAGTTGTATATATGTATGTTATCTTATTTTTATTATATAAGAATACAGATATTATTATTATTATCTGCATTCTTTTAAATATTGGAAGGGACAAGGCTTAAAACATCTGTAGTCCTTTCCATGATATAGTGATTTAGCCGCTGATTATGATACTTTTAAATTTTTATTGTGGAATATTAAACAATATTATTTTTAAAGGATAAATATCTTCCAAATTATTTGAATTACACACTAGAATACGCCTGAAATTAATTATTTTCAAATTTTCAACTGCTTTTATAGACTAGTATATATATTTAAAAATATTCTTCTATGTATGTTCAGAGCACACAATTACTGGGTTTTGTGCAGATTTTGTCCCTATAAAGACATCCATGCACATTTTTTATATAAATTGCTTCATCTTCATAAATAGATTCTTCTGTTGACAAAATCCAGTAATTCTATTCTCAGAACATATATATATATACATATATTTTATATATTATATACTATATATAAATATATATTATATATATTATTATATATATATATAAATATTTGTATAATAAAGGACTGTTTTTCATTAATGGTTAGTTTAAATTAAATTTGATAAGCGTTATCTGTTATATATATCTAATAATAATGCATAAGTATAAGTAACGTGCACACGAGCGATCAGATATTTTAAAATTTCTCCACAAAATATAAAATTACGTTGTATTTACACTTGAATATTTTTTTAAGAATCGTTAAATTGTCACACTTATTGCTTAATAAACTTCCCACTGAAAATACACATAAAAATACGAATGTCTTTACAAATTTACACCATGGTACTTACAAGTCTTCATCAAATTATTTTTATTTATGAAATTTGAAAAACTAATCAATCTAAAGTGCACTTATCCCAAACCTTTCCAATCTCTCACCCTTTTATGTTATTACAGTACAGACTTACAGCGATGAGGCTACTCCAACTACGTCGACCGAATGAATATTTAAAAAGTTGAAAAAATCCTGATCATTTTTCTGTAAGTTCTACTAACTCTAATATGTTTTTGTTTTTGTCTAGGGGACAAGATGGCTGTCATTTCAAGAAGAAACGTGTCATTGGCGAATGTCAGTTCAACGCACGACATTAGTGCAATCATTTGTGTGACAATCATCACACTTTCAAAGCTTGCTATGAAACTACTATGAAACGTGAAGCACCCGTAGAAAAATCAGCTCAAAATGTACAACATTACAAATACTTAAAAAGTGACAATTGACGCTCAAATTATAAAAATATGCATTGTACAAAAAACTATCCAAAAGAATATTAAATGACAAAGTGGTTTACAATCACATTTATTGGTGTAAATAATATTTTATTAATGTTGTGAATAAAAATCATTTATAATAAATATATCTGTACATAATAAAATCTAATATAATTCCAATCGTAATACATATATAAGGGTTTTAATATAATTATAATGATTACGAAATTTAAAAATGTTTATTGGTGAATCAAAAATATATTTATTTTTAAATCACAAACAAGGTAAAATATTGTGATTACAAAAAAAGTGAAGCACACCTATTTGATATGGTTTTAGGATTTATTGTGCATTTAAATACTTTTACAAAAAACATTCGTGACCAATTATTTTTTTTAAGTACCTGTTAATGAAAAATAATTTTTTATACATTAACATATATATATCCGACTAGTTGAACATGTGGTGGCGTGCTTTTTGAGAGGGAAAGTCTTCAAAATGTAAGCCATATTACCTTTTGAAAATGTCGAGATATTTTAATATGAAAATACTTCCGTTTAATTTTATCATTCAAATAAAAAAGCTTATATTTCTTCATTTTTAAAAATTTAAACCTAGACAGTTTGTACCTAGAATAAAAAATACGTGTAAGTAAGCATAGACAATATTATATGATAATTTTTTTAACTACAGAAGTGATGTCAATGAACATTTTTTTGCCAAAATATGTAGGGTTATTTTACTTCTAGAAAATGTTTACTATTGTTGAAAGTTACGATTGTTTCAAGTAAAAAATTAATAAATCGATATTTTCTAGCGTATTACTGAGACTGTAAGTATTGTGAGACCGTCTCTAACTCTCAAACAAATCTTATAAATGTATTTCTGATGCAGTGAAAGTCATTCTCAATTTTGTCGAAAAGTTCAATTATTTATAACCAAAAATACAACTTTGAAAAATACGATGAAAAATTGTTTGTGAAGTTTTAAATTCACATTTTATAAATGTAAATAAATTATACAAAATACATTTCTGAAGTACTTTAACAAAAATCTTTTGCATATATATGTATGATAAATAAATTTATCTAAAATTTAATTATTGTTTTATTTTCTGGATATTTATTAAAAAATCGTTTCTGAAGTACATATCTCCCGAATGGAATAATTAAAACTGAATGGAAGAATAAAAAAAAATAAAAAAAATAGAATTTAAAAAATCAACATTTGACTCTAAAATACTATATATAGGCTTGCTAAGGGAAAATATGGACCTAATATATTTGAGAATAGTTAGCGGACAAATTTTCAACTTAGGAATAACGCGTTGTCAATATTGTTTACTCTAAGAATAATTATTTTTGAACAGTTTTTGGACTTGACTTCAAATTCAAAAAATATAAAGAAAAATCATTTAATAGTATAAGAACGGATCATTATTCATTTTATATTTCTTATAGGTACTAAAAATATATGTTCATAAGAACTCACGTGAAATCTTAAGAATGCCTAATAATTTTTGGAAGATTTCATGTATTTTAAGCATTTTCACAAAGTATACAGTTTTCTTTACATTTTATGTAAAATCACGTAATCAGTCTTCTAAAATACATATAACCTTAATTTAAATTTTTGCCAAAAATTTAAAGCATTTTTGTGCTTAATATTAGCAGGTCATTATTATACGTAAATAAATTTAGTAAATTAATAAAAATGTATTTATTTTAATGGCCGGTATTATTATGTTGAAAAAACCTATCACAGAAGAATCATACTATTTTTAATCTACAAAATTTATACAAATTCATAAAGACGGAACCTTATTTTAAATATTAAATATGTAGTCACTCCCTCGGAAGAAAGTTTTGTGTAAAGACTTCAAATAATATCTCTCGCCTCTTGCCTCTATCTTTGTCTATAAATTTCACAAAATATTCATTAAATTACACTTCAAATATTAGATTTTGTAGATAGAATAATTTTCCTTAATAAATATTCTCCTTGCTTCCCGCTACAGTTTGTCTTAATAAAATAAACCCTTTATATATGTATATGTATTCGTCCTCTTGTATTATCTGAAACCTATAAATACAAGACGATATGCTGTTACATATTCAAAAACTTTTTTAAATCCTAGTTTCTAACCATAAACTTTTTTATGTTTATATAATATACGAATATCTTGTTTTTTAATCGTGGGATTTATATTTTACTAATCGCTTTTGGAAACCACAAAAGATTTTTTATCACCATATTTCAAAGAAGATGATGGTTGCTTAGTCGGTTGGATAAGTTTTAAAAATGATTATAGGGAAAAACAAAAAATATATAAGAGTATAAGTTTTATTAATATAATATATAAAAGTGTAAGTTATACAACAGAATTAACCAAAAAAAGCTTCGAGAAACTTGACGACATTAATTCCTTCAGTTCATATATATATATATATATATATATATATATATTATATATATATATATATATATATAGATATATATATATATATATATATATATATATATATATCTCATATATTATATATATATATATAATTTTTTGTTTAGCATAAGTATGCAACGATTAGCTTTTATTTACGAAATCATTAAATACAGCAACATTACAAATAGGATTTCTAAAAGATTGGTTTTCCTGTATCAAAATATTAATTATTTAATTTACAGCTATGTCCTTTTTGGGGATTTATGATTACGAGTCTCCTCACCAACAATATTAGAAAAATCTACCACATTCACACAGGTTGTACAAGCTGGGAGGATAAATGAGTAGTTAAATTAGAAAATATATTTCACTAAAATATGAAAATTAGCAATTATAAGTATGAAAATAAATATAATTGAATATTTTAAGAGACGTTTGTAGTTTAATGATTGAAATAGTTTATTAAAACAATTCTGTAAGTACATTTTGTAATATTTTGTAATAAGTATTGGCGATTTTTCATTGTTTTACAATACTTTTTTTTTAAATAGAGATGCGAACACGGAACACGTGTCGCATCAATATTATTACTATTTTCGAACTAAGCTAAATGCTTGTGCTTGTTTTTTTTATATTTTAGCTCCATTTATCCGAGATCAACCATAACCACTCCAATTTCGAAATAACTTCAATAATTTCAATTTCAATAACGAAAATATTTTAAATTTTATTTATTTTTCTCTTATGGGTGTTTTTTAATACAATTTTTTATACCATGAGTGAAAATTTATATTTGATACAATAATCGATACTTACTACTAATAATAGAGTAATATTGCGATATTTAAAGTGTCGACTATGCACCGATAAAAAAAATCTTAATGGTTTAATAACTCCACTACAGATTTGTGCATCAAATTCTAAAATTGTATATTATTAATAATTATAAAATAATAGTAAGTACACGTTAACGAAGTCTCTCGAATATTCTACGTGAATCTAATATCAACTGAACTATTCTCAAAGAAACCATTATCTATGAAACATTATCGAAGAAACCATATCTAAAAATATGGAGAAAACAGTCGAGCATTCTCGACCTGTTGCGATCCGATATTTTAGATATAAGCGATGACAGTAGATGCGTAGAATTCAGAGTTGTTTGACAAAACGACACAGAAGCGACTATACAAATTTACGAAGGACAATCCCAGAGTGGTTACTTACATGCTAAACTGAGCAGAATTATCTGGCGATAAATAAAAGTGCAGCTAATTATCTAGTGAAATTGGTTTAAATTAAAGAACGATGTTCCAATCCGTCCAGTTTATTAATATAATTAAATTAATAAAATTTTAATTTATTTCCAGTGTTTCATTTGCCTCCAACGGACATGATCCTGTGTACTATTTTTAATCGTAAATGGTTTGGCCAGTGTTAAATATGGAGAAATGGAGGCGATGGTTGTGGTGAATTGAGCTTCAGTAAGATGAAGGCCTACCAATCCTGTCCCTATAATCCTATCTTTATCTCTAATTAATTCCCACTCCTTCCTCCGCCTTTTTTCAATACGCCTAGCGACATCTCTGGTCCTGTATGGACTCGATCGCATTTTTAATTCCTACCGCATTATCAGCTGTTACCTGTTAATTGCCTGACTTGAGTGAAGAAACCGCGTTGTACCACATCTCTTAAAAAGTTCGTTTTTTGGACCATTGTTCAGGAAATATTATCTTATAAACCCGCATAAGCACTTGTACTGGAATATACTGCAGCCGTGAATTGTGTCATCTCGAGTTGCAGTTGGACCAAGAATAAAGAGAAAAGGAAGAAAGAGGCATTTCCATTTCTTATTCCAACATCCAGAATTGAAAAGGTAGGATTTCTCCTTATTTGTTGTTCATATTTACTGCAATATTCGTGTCTATTTCTCTGTTCATCTACCGGCCAAATCTCCAGCATCTCATTACATTATAATTCGCGCGAATGAACGATTGTCTCTCCTAACAAATTTCGATGAAAACCGCATATATTTGATTAATTAAAAACCGCTACACCAATAAATGTAATTATTTTTGTACGATATTCTGATATATATATGGTTGTCTTGATTGAAGCAATTATGTACAAAAAAAATAAAATTATAAAATATCATATTTCTTGCTTTCCCTATGTTATTTAAATAACTTACAACATTGACGTTTTACATAAATTTATATATATTTTTAAATATATAAGGAGTAATGTTATTGTGAAATTATAATAATTTTATTTTCAACCCTTAATATAATAATAAAAATAATGTAATTTTTAATCCAAGATATTGTTTCATATTTTATAAAAAATCAAGAAACTTCAATTAAGTAACGTTACTATAGTGCTGAATTTAACAATAATGATTCATCGGAAAATATGTATACTCAAAGATATATTAAATATACCGTAAGTTTTACTGACATGGGAAGGATCGTCGCGTGATATTCTCCGGTTGCTGGGTGAGATAATTATTTTATAAACCACCCTAACTGTTATACACGACTGGTTTTCGAATATCGTCCTTTACAGCAATTGTATAATATATAATTGACCAATACAGGCGTATCCTTTTTGTTCATATGGCTGTAAGGTTGGCCGTAATGGCCCACGCAGGTTTCTTAGTTAGTTCAACGCCTCCGGGTCTAGGGTTGCCTTGAAGACTTGTGATATGTCCCCTGGGGAATCCTAGATTGGGCACATACATATCCATAGCGTGTTCTCAAACCTCTTAGGGTAGGGGTGTCACCGATGAACCCCTCGTATGTGTGATAGCGATATAAATCTTGAAACACACACACAAAATCTTCCCTTGCGGACACCAGAATTTTGGATGAAAAAAAAGATTATTCTTTTTAAGAGCTCACTATTAGTCTTAAGTGACCAAGCAGAGTACAAACAAAATACCCAGTGTTGAAAAAAAAAAAATTAAAAATTATTTTTATCAAAGTATTTGAAGAAAACAAAAAATTTGGCACACAATCTAGAAATACAAGATCATTATAATTTTTAACACCCCTATATATAATACCAGTGCAGCGTAAAATAACTTATTCTGAATTTTAAATTTATAATTTTAAATTATCATTTATCATTTTAAATGGCGTTTTATTTGAATAATAATTTAATTAATTTTTTTTATTTCTCCAATATTATCATTTATTCGGAATTTGCGTTAATTTCCTAAAGTTTAACGTTTTTCGAAACACGCCCAGTATTATGCCAGTAAAATAAAACCTCCATCCACCCCAAACCCACTCTCCCCCGGCGAATTCCTAGCTCTACCCTTACGATCTCACAGAGAATTATATTAGCAATTGACCCGCGGGAAAGAGAACCCAGAAACTACACTGCTTGTGTTCCAGATAATAAATCACACCTTCATGAAATATTTCATCATCATATCCCGCTTCCTGAATTAAAAAAGGACCATCACTAACGTTTTTCCGGTTTTCAGTATTGTTGATTGGATTATTTTAATCTGCGAGCAATCCTGTAGTCTATCTTCCTCTTTACGCCTCCGTGAAAACTGAAAAAACTGAAAACGTGAAAACATCATGACAGGGGCCACCTATCGAAGAAAGGTTCTCTGGGAAGATTTGGTCATGTGGAACATTTGGACCAGGAGAAAATGTTCAATAAAATATAAAAAGTCAGCGTTGAAGACAACAGAAACAGAAATCGTAGGCAAAATACAAGGTATGATCATGTTTACCAAATATTCAAGGTAGGCGAAGAGCATGCGTGAAAAGACTTGAAAAATTATGTCAGAACAAAAGAGTACTTTGATCGATTTCCTCTGACTACCCCTGCTTGGACGGTACAATATTTAGTTAGCTAATTTAATCGAAATTGTTTAATCCATTAATACATTTTAAAAAAATACTTTCAACCATAGATGTCGAATTAAAAAAATTCTTTCAACCATAAATGTTGAAAGCGCAGTTGTACTGAATAAGTAAGTCAGGTACATAAATACCATTAGTTCAATTTTCTAAATTTGATAGATGAGCGGTAGATCGTAGATGGATACTGTGAACGTTGCATCGTGTAAAGTGATCACTTAAGCCAGCCAATGATCAAAAGCCCTGTAAACGCCCAAAAAAACACATTCATAGATATTTTTTTTATTTTGGGAAATATACAGTACAATGTCTTAAAAAAATTATCTAATATCGAAAAAATATTCATTTAGCATGACCAGTGAAGTTTACTCGAAGCTGGTAAAAAAAAGTATGTTTTAAACTGATAAAGAATGTGTAATGAAAGTTTAAATTATGATAGGTAATCATTTCAAAGATTTAAATTATGATAATGCATAAAATGGGAAGAGTGGGAACAGGAAGGGAATGGGATTCAATTAAAGAAGTATTAAATTTATTTCAATAATCATAAATGAGATTACGGAGTTTCATTTTAAATAAAAGAAAATCGTCAATAAATAGCTTCGGCTCTGTGAGACATGAATTATTTATTTTAATTACTTTTAATAACTGTTTTCATGGCTTTTTTTTACAATTGTGATATGTTTGTAAAATTTTATACTCCAAAGTATTGTCTAATTGTAAGTAAATATATTTTAAATTTCAGGAAAATGTAGGACGCAAAGTGTAATTCATCGGGGTGAGAAATAGAGGTTATAAAAGCTTGTTGACCACCCTTACGCTGAATAATGACACCTGATTATACTCATTAAGTCTCCTTGTTTTCCCTATACATCAGTCTTTAGTCTTCTAGTGGAATATAATCTATGTAATGTAACTTTACGTATCACACATTTTATACTAAAAAATATTATCTTATATTTTATTTCGTACAATACGTTGACAATAAATGAGCGAATTTTTATTTATTTATGAAGTAATAAGACCGATGTCAGGAAAATAGATGATTGTCACGAGTCAGTTATGATGAATTGCTGATGGACCAATCAGCAGCTTCCAAATTATATATTAAATTGCATATTATAAACAAAAAATCTTTCTGTAACTGGTTGAAATAATAAGGTAGATTCACCTGTATTTTAGTTAATGTTTTTACTAATTCTCTAAAAAATTATGTCAATAAAGACAACATTCCATACCCTTAATAAAGTCTGTTACAAAATACAGGAAATAGTTATTCGGGTTTTCTTTTTCTTTTTGATAAGACCGAAAAACTTTGTTTGTTTAAACAAGGTATATTTATTTTGAGTAAACAAATCCTTCATTCTAAAAAAATGTATAATTTTTGCTTATAAATTCCAAGCATTAAACAAGGCCTAATCCCTTATATTCAGTAAGGCAGTCAAAATCGAGAATAAGTTACAGAATAGTCCGTCGTCGATACTTAAATGATCTATGTGCAACTCTGTGTCAAGTTAAAAATCTTTCAAATAATATTATTTAAGGAAACGCAATACTTGAACCGTACAACGTAGAATTTTCAATTCAGTAGGTGTCAAATGTGCTTGGGTGGAATCTAGAATGATAGGTTTTAAATAACTAGCAAGATTGACAATTAAGAATAACCCAGCACCGAAATATAATAATGTAATTACGAAATCGAAAATTAATTATGGCTTAAAATTATATACACAGATTCCGTAAACAGAAACAAATTTCAAATCTTTCCGTCCTATACACTTATTATCGTATAAGTGTAATATAATCGTATATTACACTTAAAATAATTAAAGTAAAATTCTCGATAATTCAAAATCAAAAATAGACTTTTTGGAAAAAGTATATGAAATCTTATGTGGAGATTGCAATAAGAAATATATAAACTAATATATAAAAAAAGAAATATATAAAATAATCCCCGAGAAACCTAAAAATAAGAATCAGCTGAAGAAAGAATTAAAAAAACAATTTAACACCGTCGCAGTCTTGTTAGCAATTATTATTCTGAATATGCAAACCACATTATAATCAATAATCACTCGTTCGATTTACACACACTTAAATTTTTACTTCCAGTTAAATATAAGGCAAAATGATGAATAATATTAAAAATTTAGAAATTAAAAAAAATTAATAATTTACTCAAAAACTCCTCAAACCTTCTCTCATGGTTCCCATTAAATCAAGCTCCACCCCTGGCTAGCCTCCTCTCAGACATTACCCTACCCACATCTATAAGTACCTAAGATTTTATTTTTTAACATTTTATTCAAATGCTTGTTAGTTTTTATTCTCACCTGTAGACGAGAACATCTATAGTACTCAAATCTTTTATAAATCAAATATTTTAAATTAAACTCATATTCAATATAATTTAATATATAATAATAAAATATAAAAACATAATAATAAAACAAAAATAAATAAAACACATATAAAATTAAATAAAAATCAAGTGTTTAAAGTAAAACTCAAAAGTGTTCTTTACCAAGTGCTTCATTTATTTATATAAATCAATCCAACACCGCGCTACTCGATATGGCAGTAACAGGCCTTAGAACATGCTTCAAAGGATCTGTGTCATTATATGGTGAGACTTTGCGTAATAAAATTCACAAGTATATTTTTTATGCAGTAGGTATGCACGAAATGCAGATAATTTTTTAAAGTACGATCATTTCTAGGCCTTCTTTTCATGATCGAAGAAAGTGTATAGAAATTTTCCGTAGCTAAAAATGTTGATACATAAGATCATCTGCGAAAGGTAATATACTTTTGTAAAATAATTAATATATTTTTGAACCGTTCGGTCTATGGCGTTGTAGTTTCTCTATATACAAAAATAAAAAAGATTACATTTAAGCTTACAAATATGTATAGAATTAATTGACAAATTAATATCTGCACACAATATTTGTAATGCCCAGACAGAGGACTTTACAAACACTGTCCGCTGTGTCTATCTACGTATATGTATGAGTGTCATTAAAGATTTCTCGTTACAAAGAGCTTTTTTCACCCTAGGGAAATAAGCTTTAGAGAGATTCAAAACAAAAAACACCCTTTTATCCTTCACTACGGTGTCCTGCTCTTGTACGGCGTACCGCAAGGACAAACTAACAGCGAACACCCATTTGCAGAATTTTAATAAATGATACGTTCTTACGCAACTGAAATAATGCTGCCATTCGTCAACGTCTCGACGAAGTAGGGCTGTATAAATTGATGATTGATTGATCGATCTGCGATGAAAGGTGGTATTGGAAAAAATCTCTAAATAAAACATGACCTTTCAACACTTCGCGGGGTTGTCGTAAAATTGATTGCACAAATTCAAATGAAGTGCCCCGGTAAAAGGAAACTTACTTGCTAAATTGCCTGGAAACATTTGGGTCCCTAAGTATTTTTAGGTAGATTCCAAAAGTATATGTCGGTTAAGTTAGGAAGTTTGCCTTACTGCCACTGAAGTTTTCATTGTTTACCAGTACTTAGGCAGTTTGAAATTGACTCCAAAGTAAAATAGGCATTTTAACTTTTTGACGTTGAATGGAACTATAAAGTTTTCGTAAGATTTTAAAATTTTCAAACATGTAACTGAAGTGTGATTTTTGGATAAAGCATAATTTGAAATTTATTAAGATAAACTTGGATTAATTTTGAAATATAATACCCCTATACTAAAAGCTAAAATAATACCTATATTCCTATGCATAAAAAAAATAGCGTACCTAATTGTATCGATTTAGTAAAATTTAAAAAATGTTAACAATTTTAAAATTATTATTTCACAATAAGACATAAGTAAAGCATTATATAACCTGGCCAATTGACTAGAAAGAGGTTTATGTTTTGTGGAGTAGGAAGTTGAAAGTGAAATTCGAGATTGGTTTTGAATAAAAATGAAAACAATTACAAATATTGATATTCTAAAGTGAGTGCAAAAAAATGCAAAATCAATACCTTGAATGATCTTTCTTTTTTATGCTTTAACAGGTCAAGAGGTCCAAATAAATATTTAAAAAATTTGGAAATAAAAAAGCATGTAATATATGATACGATACAGATATGTTTTGTCCACTTTCGTGCTTGTCAATTTTTCAGACTCATATCTTCTAACAAGACCGTCTACCAATGTCTGACTTCCAAGGAGATATTGCCAGGTTCTCTGTAGATATTTTCATTTATCCATACTATTCTTGTTTGATAGCTTGACCCAAACCCAAATCAACTTAATCAACTGTATAATAATCTTCATTTTTTTTTGCTTTACAAACTCAGCAATATATTAAACATAAATAAACACTTGATTTATCAAGTTTATTCTAACATGAAATATAATTTCACTATAGTATTACTCATTATTATCCCTGAGGTCATCTTATTTAGAATATCTTTTTCAATCTTTCAGACTTCAAGCTTTCCCACTTGTTTTATATATTTGAGGTTAATAATATGAAACAAAACAATGAAAATTCAACTATGTAGTTGCTTTCTTAAAAAAATATTAGGGCGAAGAAAAACTAGGTCACATGATAACTTAACATCATGTGTCGTCGACATCATCTGTCGAAACCAATTTATTTGTCCACCCCAATTATCACTTATTAACATTCACTTCCCAGCAAGAGCTACTAGAATACAATGCCTCTTCTATATTCCTGTTGCTCGTACCAACTCCGGATTACGCTCACCCATAGTGGGAAAGGGCCGAACCTACAACGATTTATTCACCAATCATGTGTTTCTGTACCACCTAAGATCACAAGTGAACATAATTCTGCGTCGCAACATTGAATTAATACTTGATTAATAATAAAATATTGATTCAACGCTGCGATGCAAGATATAAATAAAGTTAGACTTACATTACTGTTACTAGTTATGTATTTAATTTAAATTTACTTATATTATTAATGTGTATTACTTCAAAATTATTTTTATGTGAAATATGCTAAGATATAATAAGTTCGTTACTTTCTATTTTCACTCTCATACAAATTTCATTTTCATATATCTGTTAATATTTCCAAACAAATAAATTAAAAATACCAGTGTTTGAAAAAACAATAAATTATATTATATTTAGATATATATAAATATTATTTACATAAGCAAAGAGCGTGAAATATGATTTTACAGTCATTATTTGTGTCGAAATATATGTTCAAATTCCACTTCGCGGAAACGAAAAGATTGTAAGTGAGTTAAATTATTACAACGAGCCGTCGAAAAGTAGGGAGGCGTGAAAATATTTACGATATCACGGAATTATGAACGTTTTTATTTGAAGGTGGTTTCGCTAAATGCGTTTAGCCCAAAGAATTTCCACGATTTGAAATAACTGTACGAGAGAACATTGCGAATATAAGGCTTTTTTAAGATTCCTAAAAGTTTAAGCGTTACGTTTATTTTCTTTGGAATATGCTGAAATACTTAGTTTTTTTAAGGATATTCCAAAGACAAATATGGTAGTAATTTTTAACAAAACTTAATAAGCTATAAATTTTACATAAATAGTCACTCCAAATTTCTGCACCTATCCAATGCTGAGTTACCTGCCACTAACATCATCTATTGCATTGTACGTGGAAAGAAGAAAATTTAATTAATAAATAACGAAATTATAATATCTTCCTGTAGAGTTCCTTCTCTAGAATGTATTGCTTGCGAATAAAAAATCTCACCTAGTATAATCAGATGACATGGTCTGAAAAAAATACATTGTTATGGTCCAGAGCTCAGCATCCACCAATCAGGGTTTGGTGAGGCTCACCTCTTTTCATGGAACAAATCCTCATTTTTAATATCCCCCATCATATCATATTTTTTTCAAGATGACAGAAGCGGAAAGATTTGCACGTTATCTTGGATTATACAGCACTGAAAATTAGCTTATTTATTTTTAAATAATTTTATTGAGCTTTTTATATAAAAATATATATATATCGTCACGGAATCGTGTGAGGCAAATGAAACACTTGAAATTATTTAAAGTTTTATTAATGTATTAATATCACTGGACACGAATTTAATCGGAGCATCGTTCTTTAATTCACACTAAATTAACGTAATTCTCACTGATTGTCACTGCTCCATATTTCACAAATACATAAGCAGGTACTTTTCTATTTCACTGTACTCTTGTCTATCGCTTATTTTAGGTCAATCGCGCTGGTACACAGTTCGATAGTTTCCATGACATCGCATTCTGTCACAACAAAGTAATCTGCTCAGCGGGCTTGTGTCTTTTATATAGGTAAAGTTGTTTCGCGAAAAATCGAGAATGATCGGCTAATTTCTTCACATTTCTAGTTATTTTTAATTTATTTTAAAACGTGTAGAGTATTGTACAATCCTCGATTACTTATAGTTTTTTTTTGTTTCAGACTCTCGTAACACTATTGCTTATCATTTTATTTTATGTGCCTTTTCTGTTTCATTTTTTATTTTTTTCTCTTACTGCAATAATAATAATTTTAATTTTATATTTTGCACTGTGTTCATTAATTATTACTCTATTTTCAATTTTTTAACATTCATTTTATTTTGAATATTCGAACTTTGTTTTCTGCACCATTATATTTCTAAATTAATAATTCTTCCATGTAAAAGAAGAGATTATCGTTCTCACATGGAAGAATAAATAAATACACGAAAGCAAGATGAATAAATAAATACAAATACGGACAAATAAATACACCACATCAATATTTATCAAATTTTATGATATACACGACCTTGTCTCTTAGTAAGAGGATCAAAATTTTGCTAACAGACGATCATCTTCCTGTAGACAAAGCGAGCACGTCTAAGTACAATCTAAATTAATCTCTCAGACACTCTCAAGCATTGAATTAAATTGAAATTGAATCAGTGCACTTTCTTTTTGACTCATTAGTGGAATAAAGATTGAAATTCCAGGTTGGAATTGAAAAGTGATTTTCCAAAGTGGCCTTCACTTCACTTCAAAGTCAAAATTTAGGAATTTCAATGTAAAAATTCCATGTAAAGCTGCACAACTAGCAAGAACAAATTTTGCAAAACATTTAATAGAATATGTCCATACATTTAAAATTAATATTGGTTTAAAATTTTTACATATTAGCTATAAGATCCCACAAATAAATAATTTTTAAATACTTGAAATAAGGAAAAATGTTAATATTAATTCAAATATAATAAACACTAAGACTAAATTTGTGTTATTGAATATTTTTCCACTCAAGATTCCATCCTAATATCATTAACACCTCTGACCCCCCCTCACCGCTCGTCATCCCCTCATCATCCTCTTCACCGTAATACAATTGCATGGTTTAACTTTTTCAATTTTTAGTACACAAACTATCCTGAGGAAGAGAACATTGTTCTCGAAACATGTATTCTAATAAAGTGATTGTATATCTAATAAAGTGGTAAAAACAAATTGATTTTTGTTTTATTTTAATAATAATGTCACCACAAAGTTCAAATCTTCTTTCAGAAGAAAAAAATTTCTTTGAACAATTAAGTAAAAAATATCACAAGCTATCACTTAATCCGATATTACAATGCTTTAAAATGTGCATTTTTTCTCAATATGACCTAAGTCAACTGTCAATTGAATTTCATGCGGGTCTTTGTTATGTTATGACGCACGTGCTGATCGTATTCTACATACTAAAAATATGCTACATATCATGTAAATGATACAGATATCTAAAGCAATTTTGAAAATCAAACTGCCTTTTAAAATGCAATAATATAGAGTTATTCACGGTTGAAGTATAGTCTATATTTGTAAAATTTCCCAATCACTATAATATTCTATCAAAAGCAAGAATCTCTCTTATCTATGATGCCCTTCAACTTTGTCTAAAAGAAAACCACGTGTCTACAGAAAAAATAACGTTGTAAAGAAACTGCTAACATAAAGCAATTCAATTCCATTGGCGAAGCAATTTTGTGATACGCATCCTTAATAATAATATAAAAGCATCAGTAATTGATTACATTTTAGGTGGCCCTAAAAATGACCCGCCTTTTTAATATTTTACGTTTTTTCTTTATTAATTTTTTTATGTCTTTAATGATCATAACAACATGAAACTTTCATGAAAATTATAGTCTTTAAAAAATATAATATTTTATTGTACCCACTTAGACGTCATTTTTTAATTGTTTGTACATTATCTACACATACCGATCAATACTTATTGTACTCTAACAGAATGGAAGTTGGAGGAAAAAAAAAATATTTCAAAATGACCTTAGTCAAGACTAAGATCCCTTTGCTGGATGACTGAGGCCATTATCTATAAATGATCTTTTTTGGCTTGGGACACTTTGAAAAATCACTCTTCAATACATCTCTTTCGAGAAATAATCTCGGCAATTGTGATTATTCTGTTGCGCATCGGGTAGGCAATATCCTGCATCGCAGATACAATTGGGTGATAGAAGATGCTTAAGAAGATGTATTCAAAAATAAAAATATTGTAGGACAGCTTAAAATCGCCGTTCAAAATTTAATGAACCTACGTACCTCGGATAAATAAAAACAAAGATTTAATCAATTAAATTTATTTATTTATACATCCTTGGGGCTTTTACATGGATGAATAAATAAATAGAAATATAAATAAAAATAAGGACAAAAAATACACCACATTAATATTTTTTGAATTTTATGATGATCACGACCTTGTCTCTTAGAAAAAGGATAAAACTTTTAGGGATAAACTTGCGAGGTGACATATGTCCTTAAGTATGCATGCGTGCATTCACAATACACACACAAAAACACACACGCACACTTACACACACACACACACACACACACACACATAAGCATCTTCTTACTTGAATTATTACCTAACCTACACATGTACTCCTAAATTTAGGATTATGTATCTACTTGTAATTTTTAAATGGTCAAAGGGTCTATCTATTATATCACTGAGGTAAACGAATATCAAATGCAGTCAAAGTCAAAATTTGTCAAAGACAATGAAAAAAATATTAAAAATTAAATATTAAAAAAATATTTTTCTTTTTTTTTAAATACAGAAAATAGGTCAAGTATGTAAGATATATGTATCCCTAATAATAATAATTTCGAATGTGCATCCGTAACTCATTCCATTTTCAAAACTAACGTGATTTCAAATAGTACACATAAAACTTTACATTTATGATTGATTTCCTAATACATTTTTTTGTTTTGACTAGTTTATATAGAAATTAAGTATAATTAATTGCTTTATGTAAAGTTGAAATTCAAAAATTAAAACTCCGTCATTGTTGGCGGGTTATAGGTAGCGTGAAAAATAAAAACACTTAAATTTTTATTTTATTTTATACAATATTTTTAATGTGTGTGCCTACTTTTATATGTAATGTGTGGGATTGCACGAACCTCTCCACATTCTGTAATAAAGTTATATTTATTTATTTATTTATTATTTATTTAATGGGCCAGGACAAAGGTCAGCTGGCGTCAGCAGTGCCGGGTGCTTCACTCGGGCAATCTCCAGGTGTAGCGTGTAAGTGCTTTTTTGTCTCCACACCACGCCACTGTGCCACTTTCCTCTGTGAAACCGACGAGTTAAACGTTGCATCGTTATTCTGAACACAATTGATGAACCGACGCGTGGAAGCGGTTTATAATCTGCATTGAGTATCTGTTTGATTACAATGTACATTCATGTTACGAGTACTGCCCTCAATACTCAATCTATATATACCTGACCGGTAATAGACTAATTGGTTGATTGGTGGTCAACCTGACAATCAGCTACATGTACCAAGCTGTGAGATCCATATATATAAATCATTACCAAGGTATAAATAAGTCATCAGTTTTCACAGGGCAGTAAAACATAAACCAACCAAATTAATTCGGTGGAACTTCATTACACATTTAAATGGTATTGCTTTAAAAAAATCCAATAAATATATAAACCTAATAGGTGACACCTGTGTTTGATTAAGATAATGAAAAAGCTTTGGACGCCGGTGGCGTTAATGTTAATAACAACGCACATGTGAAACGGGTTGTAATACTTAAATATAGACAACTTCCAGAAAAAATTTGGTAGATGTAGTATTCTATCACGGGTGGAAATGGTGAACTTTACATTATAATAGGAATTCAAGAGGACAATTTTTATTTTTAAAAATGGTATAAGCTTGCTTCTTAATAATTTAGAAGCATTTTGAGAAAAATCTTATATCAAATAATGAAATAAACTGTGCGGATGTGCGCTTGTGTATGTGTATGTGTGTGTGTGCATTCCCGCGCGCGCATGAGGGAAAATGTGTCAGCTCGCAAGTTTATCCTTAACAGAGATAATAAACTTCTCAAAACTTCATCAAAAAATTTAAGTATCGAGAAAACGACTAATAACGATGTTTTTGCCGTAGTTTGACTGTGATGGTTGAATACAATGAATGAGACTGTTTCCGTTAGCACAGATCATAATCTAGTTAAGGAAACAACCATCTTTTGCATAATAATACTAACATAGTAATATAAATTATTGAAATATTTGTTAAAATAATTGTAAAAGTTTATTTCTATGTATGCTTAAATAAATATCAACTAGACCAAAAAGCACGGAATTCTTTTATTACATTGTGGTACACTTGTATTTATAGCCCTATGCTATTATTCTGGCAAGTATTCTCATACTAGAATCGCAATATTAGGCGTAAGATTATATTTTATTTTGTGTGTTTCGTTTCGTAAATATTTTGTTCTCCAAATGGAATCCGGTTATTTTATGTTTTCGCTTACCCCGTTTATAGAAAATTATTTCCCCATTTTTAGCGAAATTGCCAACCTTCTCTATTTTCCGGTCGACGAAGCAGTCTGACTTTTTTTATTTTCCTGGGGTATTTTTACTCGCTCACTCTGTATCGGTTTCACTCTGACTTGTTTTATTATTATTTTATATATTTACTTTATTCAAAGGTTTTCTCCCCAAAATATTGAATAACTTTCATCCCCGCCGGTATTATTGTATTCTCTCATAAAAAATACTTAATACCTTTCATTAATTCTCTTTATTTTGAAATGATTATTGAGTAGATTAATAAATGATCACGATTTTTTAGAATTATTTTTTTGGAATTTTTCCTTTTTTCCCTCAATAACTTTTGAAAAAAAATTGGGTTCTTGTATTTAACATGTAGTGATGTTGGCCTTTAATTGGGTATTATGAAATCGATAGACATTAATCAAGAATTTATATACGATCGTAATATGAATAAAAAACTCTAATAATATTTTAAATGTCTTCAATGATTTCCGATCATCATAATAATTTTCCCATACCTTTTATTTTATCAAATTTATAATATACATATTTTTTTAATAAAATAGAGTTGCGAACACGGAATACGTGTCACATCAATATTCTTAGTATTTTCAAACTTAGCTAAACGCTTGTGGTATGAAAATGGGACTAACTTTCGGGTCTGGAGTAAGATTCGAACCCGCGATCTTTGGATCACGAAGTGTGTATCCTAACCACAAGACCAACAAGCTACTCTACTAATATTTTAACAAAATGGTGAACCTACTGAATACTGACAACAATACAACCGAATTTGATACAATATTCTGTTACGCACTACGACACTTCTTTGAAATCGTCTTGAACGTTCTACAAGCATCTCGTTATGTATAGAACAAATTAAAAAAAATTACATATAAAAAGCGTCACGCATTGCGAGGTCATTCGTTCATGACAATAACGCGTGCGACATTCCAGCGAAAACCATGGTCATCCATTCGTGACGGTTAACTCACGTGATAATACCAACAGAGCAAGCTTAGTGTGACCAGCATATAATCCAGCGACTGTGAATAAAGATGTTCTTACGGGGTTAAAAGATTTTCTTTGTGCGAATATTGAACGGAATTTACCAGAAGTAACCTAAAAACATTGTGATTTTAGAAACAGTGCAGTAATTGTGCGAATTAATTTATATTTGGACTCAATCAATGTAAAAATTCTATACATATTTAAAAGTAGTCACATTTATAATTCACGTGTCAATGAGAGATTCTGTTTCTCTCGTAACTCAAGTAGTGAAAAACATTAAAATATTATTAAACTCAGGTTAATAATACTTAAAAGTTTTTTGTTTAAATTTTTTAAAAGGTTTATATATGTTCCAAATGTGAAAAACTTTCATATATTTCATTAAATAACTATCATTAGCCCCAGGCCATTCAATAAAAAGACTTCTAACAAGTTTCTCATAAAAGTAGCTTCGTCCCTGTAATTCATCCTACCTAACTTCTATAAATTATCTTAATAATTAATGGCCTGTATTTAAATGATCATTTTTATTTTGCAAAAACAGCAAGCAAAACATCTCAACCGTCATTTTTTTTAATTATTGATCTTCTTTCTCTGAGACATAAAATAAATCAAATCAATCGATATTATAATCTTTTAAGATCTACGCAAAAAATGTTTGAGATGTAGAAATTATGTTTGATTGATACTTGTTGGGCCTCAAAACTAAGAGAAATGGGACTTAAATATAATAAATTTAGACACTTTTTTATAATTAGATCTATCTAAAATACTTTTTTGGTCCATTTATATTTTGATTGGCCGATTTTCGTGCTTACGTATTTCCTAACCTAACGTAACCTAACCTTCTTTAGTCGATACTTTCAGTTCAGTTTTTTTTTATAAATTGCTTTAAACAGCCTTAGGTTTACGATTATAATTAAAAAACAGCATCAAATATTATTTTTTAATACCAAATATTAATTGAGTAGTAATTCATTTATAATTTATCCGTAGATCAACTAATATAGACGCAATAATTAATATAAAGATAAAATAGAAAAATAAAAATTTATTTTTAAAAGTGCACATTCAGGGGATCAAATAATGTTCTCCCATAATTTACGAAATTCTTGCTTCTATGAAGCTTTTCTCTATACATGGAGTCATTAAAAATCAATTTGAAATTAATATGATTCCTATAGTTTATAGGGCCCTAAAAGCGCTCAGCAGTCTGTTCTCGTACTCTTGTTCTCCTGTTCTACACCAAAATTGCTGACTTGTTGGTCAATATCTCTGGCATAATGCTGAGTCGTCGGTTCATAGCAGTGTTAATGGTTCAATTCATTAGTGTATGTAGGTTACCTCTGTAGCCTTTCAGGCCAAATATCTGTCGACTTCGAACAAACGTTACATTGAGATATTATTGATATTTTGTTATTAATTTTCTAGGGTGATTGATGTTAAATTTATCTTAATTTTAAACAAAAGGAAAAATCTGAAGATTGAAATCAATCGAAAAATTTTATATTTACCAAAACCATTAGCAACTATTTCCACGTAAGAGAATATTCCTATTAAAAAAAAAATGTACGCGTGCGCACGGTAGAAGTTGTACTTTTATATTCAAGAACACATTCTTATTATGAAGTTACAATTTTGGATAGGATGAGATCTGTGGTTCGAATCCCGGGAGCAGACAAATATTTTTTCATTGATTTGATTTTTCCGTATGTCTTTCTAATTGATTAATAAATTTGGTTTTGAAGTTATACTTAATAACTAAAATAATGGAAAAATTATATATATTAACGACGCTCAAAATATTTATATTAAGATGTAAAAATCTACACTGGTCATTGTCGATTATTTTATCGAGGTTTATCAAAAAAATTAAAACTCTTACTTACAGAAATTAAACCTAAAATATTTTTAGAAATTGGGGCAAACAAAAACTTTATTAAATTACTGGTAGAATCGGTGTCAGCTATGTCATGTAGTTGTCACGTTGCCGTTCGCGCGTCCGAGGTTCGAATCTTTTCCAGCCGTGAATTCGAATGAATTATTATTATTTTATTTAGATATTACTGAAACACGAGCATTTCCTGGTATCACATTTTTGCTACATGCTGTTTCTTGCCCACGTTGCGCATGCGCAACGTCAGTTACAATATAAATTTTATCCTAAATTCGCTAAAAGAAGATAACTTAAAAATTTCGCTTTGCTCCCGAAACGAACGTATTTTCACTTGTACATAATTTTTATTTCTCTGAAAACAAAAAATATAAATTAAGATACTAAAAAAAAAATTAATTTTATGCACATAGGAATTTAAATAGTTTGTAGGTACAGGGATATTTTTTAAGAAAAATTTTTGTTACGAAAAAATTTAAGTACTAGTCGTTTGCTTTGTGTAAAAAGTAAAATTATTAAAAAATGCTTTTTCCAATCAGACAAATATCCCATTTTCGCAAATATATATATTTTATTTCTAATTTTTACTTTTTATGCTGATCAAACATTGAAAAAAGTGAGTCAAAGACACGGTATATTATAAACATTAAAAGAAAACAATATTTTACCAGCAGAAACCTATTTTTTCTCTTTTTCCATTAAATTTGTTCGATTTTATATTTTTCGTAATTTAAAGGGGTAATTTTATCAAGTTCAAATCAAAAAAATCGGATTTGTCTTTTAAAGTGACAGCCCAATTATTTATTCTTAATAATAATAATATTAAATTAAATCAGCCACATTTTATCGACCAATTAATGTTGATATTCATGTTACTGTTTTCGGCAATATTTTTGATTAAATTAAACATTTTATTTGTAGTAATAAAAATAAAATAACCCTTTTGTTTTCTGTCAATATCAAAATCATTTGGAACATTTCGCATTGGTGCCATCTGAACACATACTCGTATAGTAGTGAAACTCGCAAAGAACAAGAAATGGCCAAGTTTTATCAAAAGAAAAAGTAAGCATCTTTAATATTAATCTTTTTTAGTAAAGATTGTGTTTCATCGCATGTTTCCCGGTTAAAATATGTCAGTTTATGCGTTAAAAGTAGTAACATTATAAAGGAGAATGTTTTAAGGTTTTCAAGACCACTCAGAATCTTCTGGTTTGTATCTTATGGTCTCTTGATTAACACATCAGCCCTGATGATGGTCCCTGCAATGGGATCTAAAACATCGGCCAGAAAGGTCGTAAAAATACGGCATTATACCCCAGAAGACACAAACCAGAAGATTATTAAGGAGGTTTGTGAATGGGGATGTCATAAATTAGAACGTTACGGATATTTTGTACATTTGTAGAAACCGACATGGAAAAAGTGGATAGGTACATTGAACTGGAAATAAAATTTGAATGATGTATGAAAAGAGAGAGATGATGATGTGTGTACGAAGAAGGTATTTCATCCAGGGATGATTAATACAGTAGCAAGAACTTTGGAGGAGTCTTCCTAATTTAATTTTGAATAGAAAATATTATTTGCAATTTCGGTGAAATGTTTACAGTTAAGGAGATAAGCGAAATCAATGTTTATATTTTTTCAATATTTCTGACTTATCTTTTGTAAAACATTGGAGTTTTATAAATGTAACTTTTATCGAATCACCTTGTTATAAGTCGAATAATACGAAAGTCCTGCAAATTTTTTTTCAAATTTCTCCGCGGCAATATCTGCAAATCATTTTATATGACATATGAAAACGAACAAATTTTTAATATTTAATGTAAATTACTTTCACGATCATTTAACAAAAGTCAAGTCAAATATTATAAGAAATGCAAATTTTGATGTCGCTTATTTCCTCAACTATTAACATTTTACCCAAAGTATAAACAATATTTTCTATTCAAAATTGAATGAGGAAGACTCCCCCGAAATTTTACTACTAGCTACAAGATATTCTGTATATTTTTGTCAGTTTTAAGTATAATTTCAGTTTTTTTTTCATTTTATTTAATAAATATTAAAATTAAACGAATCAATAAATCACCTGACCCATTAAACCATTCTCACCTGCGTAACATTTTTTGATTAAAAGCTAAGCTTTGAATCAACCTAAAAATTAACATTTTCATCATTATATGGCAACATAAAATTATTTTAATATGTAATTATAATATTTCATGAATGAAACACAATATAATGCAACCCGCCAATGAATATGTTTTGATTCCGTTTTCAACCAGCTATCAACTTTATATTTCAATAAATCCCAAAAATGTTTTAAAAATATACCCTAGATGATATTTCAGTCCATTTTTATTTACAACTTTACTTTTATTAATGAAATGACAAATGAAAAAAAAAAAATATTTTCTCAGTAAACTATTTTGAAATGCACTATTATTTCTAGGATACCTACCTACTTAGTTTTACTTACCTGCTGAAAAATCATATCGCGGTATTGTGAGGAAGTATTATCGCATTTTTAATGAAAATAAATTTACATCTTGTTTTATTTAATTTAATTACTTACGTGATGCGTTTAAAAAAGTAATAAAAACCTGGTGGCAATAGTATAGTAGAAGGCAGGTTTCTTGGGTGATCGAGTTACTCTACGGCCAAAGTTGTCAGTTACGTAGGTATATTTTTAAAACTCAATACGTTTCAACATTAATTCGAATCTGAGTGGATGTGACAAGGGTGGTAGGCTTCGCCGTCACTAACAATATACAGTAGGGACAAATGAAATTGCTACCCCGCGACTGTGAAGCCTCGAGGCGCCCGTATTTTCCCATTCCGCCCTTACATATTCCACGTACCTTAATCGAGAAAACTCGTGCGCGGCCAAAATTGTGACAACTGACACCTGAATCGCTTTTTTTTTTAAATCTTCTGCAGACATTTTTACGATCTGAGAAAAAAGAACTGGTACCTATAGGTACTAGTTTTCATGTAAGGATTCAATTCTATCAGTATGTGTTACCGTGTAAAATACACACGACATTTCAATTATTGATGCTTCTTAGCGTTTTAATTGGTCAGTCATTCGTGTGAGCGGAGCCAGTCGTTAGATATTTGTTAAAACACAATGTCCAAAAAATATATTTACGCAATGTCTAGACTAGTTTATACAATTCAATAAGTATACTCAACAAGTTTTAAGGATAATAACATACATGGAATAGATTTTCCACACGAACTTAAAGCAAGAGGAATATGTTGATAGATTATCAAATTGGAAACAATACAAATGAGAAAGGGAGTATAATAAATACTTGGTTTTACGGGTTAGTTTTTTATGTGCTGACTTTAATGGCCTCGGTGTCAACTGTTTGATGAGGCTTAAGGAGTGTTCATGTGTTGGTAATACATAATAATTATATCTATACATAATACTATTTACACCTACTGAAGCTTTTTTTATTGCTTAATATTGTAATAGCTCATCTATCATATGTAAAAGCCTTTAAGGGCGTTAAATAAATAAACAAAAATTATTAATGGTGTAAAAAAATATTTCGCAAAAAAACGTAACACGCAAGAATTTAAAAATTTATATTTATAAAAGTTTTAAATACTAATATTTATTTATTTATTCATTCATTTATTTATTGATTTATTTATTACTTACTTATTGATTTATTTATATTCATAAATACGGCTCTAAAGCCTTTTACTTTATAATTTGTAGAAAGTTGATAAACAATAGACAATAGAAATAATATAATATATAAAAAAATACAAATGTGAACATAAATTATTTAGAAACATAATTAAGAACACTATAAATGTAGAGTTAAAGGAGACAATAACAGTAATGCGATGAAATTAGAAATTAAATTTAAAAATTGTAATTTTATATAATAGTCAATTCAATAGGCAATATAAAAAATTATAGAACACTAAATAAAACCATAAATTTTAATTCAATGAAGACAATATAGAGTAAACATATTTTCAGAAATAATAATTATATGAAAATGTGAGTTAACCAAAAAATATATATTTATGCGCCTATATGTGATATTTCTGTATTAACACCCTGCTATTAACAAAAATGCTAGTTAATTTGCACCTTCACTTTTTGTGAGGGTATAAATCACTGATTCGGGCCTCAATTTTGCCAAAGAACAAAAAATATAAATAATTGATGCATGTGAGTATTTTGCTAAAATTTATGAAAATATGTTATTTTTGTCAATGGATAGAACGTTAAAACGTAGTTTAATGAGTTCACTCTGATGTATCTGTATGGATGCAAAATGTGTTTATATTATCATAATATAATTAAATGCAAATGAAAACAAATTAACTTTATTAAACATTAAGTCCTATACAACTCATTTACATAATTTAACATTTAAGATCCCCTCTTTGCAATTACCTAAAAGTACAAGTATGTTAGGCTTATTTCGGGCTTTACCCGAAGCACATATAATCATGCAATTAATTTTGTAATGAATTATATTTATTTTAACAATTTCATTTTTTTGTAAAAGCAAAACTCAAAAAAATATATAATATATATAATCACGGCGTACTTAATTTTCATTGAATTAATAAACAAGTACGAAATGAAAGATTTAATGTGTCTTCAAAGATATGCTTTTTCATATTATTCCATACCAATGCTTACAACTGCTCTCTTATTTTTTGTACTTTTCATAGTCAAATATAAAATAAAAACTGAAAGCCCATCAAAAATGGAGTAGGTATAATCACATTTTATTATTATAAAAGAACTGTTGATGTATACTAAATTCTGGTATCGAATCAAATAATTATTAATCACATAAGAAATATCCACCTACCTTGGTTAAACACAAATCTTTTTTTTTTCATTTGATCATTTGCTTTATAAACTGTAAAATAGTCAATGCCTCGTCAGCGACCTTGTGCAATAAGGAAAATAAGGACAGTTGGGTCTCCGTCATCGAATCGGGCAGACCTTCACTTTGCGCCCACAAACTTTCTTTATTGTTATATTTGTACATCTTCGTTTGCTCCCGGAGCTTTTCTCCACTGCGAAAGAAATAGCCACATGGAAACGCAAGTACTGTGTCATTTCATGAACCCACATTTTTTTCTTAAAATTTTTTTTAAAATATAGAATATTCAAAAGAAAGATACACAGCCGGTCAAGTGATAAAGTTCCAGATGAAGCGTGCATGGGTTTTACGCTCGCAGGCCATTGCTAAAAGTATAACGCACATACAGCGAGTATTAAGTTCACGTAAATGACTAAAAAAGTATATATAAGGTATGTATATAAATATGAGCCAAATGAAATTATTTAAAAACACAGTATCGTTGTCACCTGATTTATTGATAATTATGTTTTGCTTGAAGAAATGTGACATAATGTTTATTTAAAAAAAAATTAAACTAGAATCGGTTACACAAAAAAAATTCTAAATTAGTTACATGTTTGCATTCAAACGTTTTATTATTTTTTAATTATTCAATTTAATTTATTCGTAGTGTTTTGAAAATACTTGATAACCATACCTATCTATAAATCAGTACAAAAAAAAACACTAAAACAATAGACCACCTCAATACAGAACTTATTAAGAGGGTATTACAAATATTAAATATTACTGTTGGAATATGCTCTTATCATATATATCACAAACAATATATCAAATAAGTTCTTACCTATATATTTTTATTTTTTAACTTGAAAATCTGTAGACGTGACTATTAAATATATCTGCAGACTATTAAACGCGCAACTTTATTTAAGCTTATTATTTAAACTTTATTAAAGCTTTATTTACATTGAGATATTAAGCTATAAATTTACCTCAGCTTTGGGCTAAATAAATACGCAGGGATGCGTTAAAACCAATATTTTTAACAAAATGTTTTTTTTCATGAAGATTGTACTCATGAAAAAAAAAGATATATGATGTATAAAATCTATTTACTAATACTCGTGTATGAGTCTGACCATATATTCATTCTCTATACTCCTAAATTACAATGTACATTCTTAAGAACTTTTCTGTCTATACCAAATTTTGCATTATAAACGCAAAAAATGATTTATATATGCATCATTTTAGTATTATATTGAATGATATCCATTCCAGATTTTGCTCAGAGACACTCTAGGATTAGAGGAAATATACCTCACCCACCTGAAAATATCACATTCCTATCTGGATTAAACGTTAATTTTTCCAATCATCTCTGTGGAACGTGGCATGAAACATAATCGAAGAAACTGCAGTCAAAATTTATGTCATATCATTCGAAATGGCATGCAGAATTCTGAAGGAAGCACTGTCCAAATCCCTTGTTATATGTCACAACACTATCGAAAAATCGAGAACGGTCAATTTAGGGTTATGTATAATATTCTGGAAATGCCTGAAATAACCTAGAAGCTACAAGAACCTTCTTCTAAATACTAGAAAGGAAAAGAAAAATCTAAGAGGTTCTAAAAACCAGCGTTTCGGTATAAATAGCGGGACTACGCCGCGGCCCGAGACCTGTTTTGACATTTCTATCGGTGCAAAGTAAATCACGAGACGACGGCGGTGTTCCCAGTCGTAAAACTGCAAAGCGACAGATATCGAGCGAAATAATCAAGCGAGTTCTTACATAAGTGGCGGAATAAATAAATTCGACTATAAATTCACATATATAAAAACGAGAATTGTAGAATGTTCTGGTGAATTTTAAATACGACGTAACAGCTTACGAAGTAGTATGATTTAAAGAATAGTGTATTAGCTTAATTCGTGTTTGGTGATTTAATCAATTTAATATATAATTAATAAATAATCATTAATAAATAAATCGCTGATTTATTTCCAACCTCCAGCAGCCAAGACACGTGACAGTATTTTTATAAAAATTCAAATCAAATCAAAAATGATTAATGCTTTACTTTTATTTCATAAAATCAAAATTTGTAACGCTCATTTGCTTCTTGTGACCTTTTGAGTACACACAAGTGTATAGATTTACATCAACAGAGACATTTCCAGCAAGAATTATTAAAAACTGTAAAGCGTCGGTATCCATAAAAACATTAAATGTCACGAATTATTTATTTGTTTCCACGAAACAATAAAGCATAATATACCGCTTGTAAATAATTTTCGAATAATTACGCCTTTCCGTAAAATCAGCCATAAGCCTTAGGCATTTACGATATAATAGTCATAACACCTTTTGTCATTTTGAAATTTATTTACATGACCTCATTGTTCTATTATGCCGGCCATCTCATAATACTACGGCGCCTCTTTTGTGACGTGAATTTGTGAACTAGAAAATTTAATTTGGGTCTTTGAACCTGTTAGATCGGGAATAAACCCTGATTTCATTAAAATAAATTTACCGAAATTTCACTGGAGAACTGTGTGATAAAGCCAAAAAATTAACGAGTGATTGTCATTTGTAAATTTTTATAACTGCTCAAATAAAAAAAATCAATTTAAATTTTATTTTTCACCACGTAATGTTTATTGATGAGAAAATAAAATAAAACTTTTTTATGTATAAGAATGATAATAAATTATTTCGGACTTAATTAACCTATTTAATTAAAGAGAATATTTATTTACTATTTCGGTTTCATCTCACAGACCACCAAAATAATATATAGACATGAAATAACAGAAATTTTTTGGTACCATGGCTGCTTCCTTTACGTTTAACTTGTTTAAAAAATTACTACGTTTATTTTTAAATTACTATGTTTATTTTGAAATGATTACGAGAAGGTAAAACTAAATTATAAAATTCAACTGCATTTTAAATGTATCTTAAATACATGCGAGGGGGGAGATAATTCCACCATGTCGCAGTCCCTTCGCCTACAGAATGGATTCATTTAATCTCTCAATAATTTTGTACTACATGGTTCATCTAGTTTTCGTTGTCACATGATTAAGTACATAAGCATTTCATACGTAAGGTCCGAAGTTCTACACGGCTGGGTCTTGAAATAATATTTTGTATATAAAATATCGCACTACATATTTTAGACACGTGTATGTCACTACTCCTGCATGTATCAAATGTATTTTTTGGTTCAAAGTATACACTAAAAACATATTCACACATTCGGTTAAATAAAATATAAATAAAAAAAATATTTTATCCCAGCCACCCACGAAACAAGCGGACATATAAGTCACTGCACTGCCGAATGAAAAAATTAGACGTGAGATATATACCGTATTTTTATGAATATCTTTAGTTATTAACAAGTTATTAATTTTTTCATTATTAAGCTTATTGTAAAGTTAACTAAATGTGTTTATTTAATAAAATTCAATATCATTGTAAGAATTTGAGAAATATAAAATCACATCAAAATGTAAATCAAAACATTTTTAAAATATCATAATTTTATTCTTACAGTTCCAATCCACACAATCTTAAGAAAAATATTGCAAGATGGTAGAGTTCGACACTTGATGACTCCAGAATTTTTTAAATTTAAAAATATTTTCGAGGCTATTTTAAATAAATTAGATCCATAAAATACTGATAAATTCACGTCATATTAATTTTATTTAAATTAATATATTTAATAAGATTCCTTAAATTTGTTCAAATTATCAAGAATTATCAACGAATTTTGTCCCCAGAAGGATAATAATTAATTACGATAAATTATAGATGCATCACTCAGATGAAGCTATTTATATATATATATATATATATATACTTTCATGTAAGTATGAACATTTTGGGAATCTGCAGGGCTGACGACTTGTCATAAGCTGGTTTAAATTATTACTTTACACAATTAAACGTTCACCGATTCCGCCCATATATATGGTATTTAGCGTAGTTTCTTTGAATAAAGATATCGATTTGTCATCATAACACGAAGCACGAAAACAAAGTCATAACACGAAGCCAAATAAGCAGTGCATTTTCACAGAAAAAGCTTTGGTTTAAAAATAGTTCAAATATCGAAGTGACGTAATTATTGATTCCTTTTTAAAAAATATATATTTGGATTACATTCACCGCAGGGCCACTGAGGAATTTTCTTTACAGCGAGCACGTTTATTCATCTCAGAGCTTCTGCGACGAGGGATCGAAGGTCTTAAGGGATGGCTCATAACACTGTCGTGGAACGGATCAATGCTCACATCTACATACATTGGGTGGTTCTTACATTCTTAAATGGTTTATATTCTATTTTGGCCTTTGGAAGAAAATTTGTATTTGTATAATTTCTCAAGGTCTTTTAAAATGGCTTTAAAGTTTCGTGATACGTTCTCTAAAAATATCTTGATTTTCACGATTTGAGTTAAAATTATTATAGAAATTTTATTTTCTAAGTTGATTTTTAACATCAGAATGTTTTCGGGAACGTCTTCCTTTTATCAATAATGCAATCAAATTTAAATTAAAAACATTTCCAGAAAATAATTTGTGGTAGGTAGGGAAGGTAAGGGGGGAGGGAGTAGAGTTATGATGGATAAGAGTATTTATTAAAAATATCTTCATTCTCCAGTATGTAATTTTTTTTATTTTGGTTGAATTGTATTCTTGACTAGCTATTCGTACCCGGCATTGCACGGGTAAAGGATTTAGTTGAAAATAAATTTGTGGGGGAAACAAAGGTTCTATTTTCAAAGCCTCTAATTAAGACAATGTTTCCATTAAATTAATGTTGGGATGTATAGGATGTCTAGGGAAGAAATATGGCTTATTTTTTCCATCGGTATTATGTGTGCAAAATTTGAGTCCAATCGGTGAAGCGGTAAAGATTTGTAGAGAAAATATATCTAAGGGAGAGGATGGGTTATAGAGAAAGGGGGAAATGTTGCGTATGTAACCCGCTAGGTCCTAAAGAATAAGTTTCCAAATTTAGAGTCCGATCGGTCAAACGGCACAGATTTGCATTAAAAATATGTCAAGGGGAGGGTAAGGGGTAAAAATGGAAGGGAGAAATGTCGCCTATGTTATTCGCTGGGTCCCAAAGTATAATTTGAGTCAAATCAGACAAACGGTGTAGATTTGTATAGAGAACAGACAGACAGATGGACAGACAGACAGACATTGAGTTTTATAGGTATTAATTTTGTTTCCCCCCCCCCCCCAATTTTATTTTAAACTTACGCTTTAAGCTAGTTAATTTATAAAAACAATAATAAATTATAAAAAAAACGACTTTTAACATTTATTTGCGAAAATTAACAATTTTCAATTAACAAGCCTACTTTATCAGGTTTTTAAAAGTATTATTGCCATATAAGATATGATAAATGTTTTCAGAAAAGTGATTATTATTTCTAGGTATGCGATTAACTGAGGCTTTGTGGATATTTTCCGTACGTATGGGTTTGAATATAAAAATGATAATGTAATTAATTATTATGATAATGTAATTATGTAATTATTGATAATTAGAAGATTATTATTACTAGCAGGAAAGCAATCGGCTTCGCCGATTGCTTACTGCTAGGCCCTGCGGGCGGCTATTGTGGCCGCTTCGCAGCCAATGACGGCCGCTCCGCGGCCAGCCATGGCCGCTGCGCGGCCAATTGTGTTTGCTGTGCAGCAAACACAATTGTTTACCTATGCCTACGTCAGCCGCTTCGCGGCCAATTGTATCTGGAAAATTTCCATTTTTGCTATTGTGGCCGCTTCGCGGCCAATGACGGTCGTCCCGCGGCCAATTGTGTTTGCTCTGCAACAAACACAATTGATTTCCTTACTGTTACAAAGTTAATAGAATTTGATAATTGGCCGTATTTTGAAGTAAGCAATATTTCTTTTTTTGTTTCTTGACAGTTACTGTATAATATTGTGATGCTGTCAACTCTGAGTTTTTAAGTTTGGCTGGTTTAAAAATAATGAATTCATCAACATTGAGGAGAAAAAAATCAGGTTTTAGTGTCTATGGTAGCTGTCAGTGACAGACAAAATTTCAGTGAAAAAAATCAGGTTTTACTGTCTATGGTAGCTGTCAGTGACATACAAAAAATGAAACAGCTGTCAAATTCTTCTTTGTATTTATTTTTATCGATAAAATTACAGCGTCTTATTTATTAATAAATTACATAGCATTTTAGTTTAATGATTATTGATAAATGAATGTATTTTAAAAATATATCATTTTGTAGTCCATTTCACGACCATCATCTTTAATACTATCCACATAATAAAATGTAAAGATTGGACCTTCTAAACGCCCGAGTACATCTTCGTTAACCAATCGAGCATGTTCATTCTTTGGACACAGTATCGCTCGTTTACTCATTAGGGGAACATCCGCTATAGAATGTACTTCATTATATATGCTTTGAACAACATTTTGACTTACACTTTCATTTGGAATAAGCACTGATGACGCATACTTTCCTTCCACAGGAGGCAGCTTTCCATCGCCTAAATCTAAAAGCCACTGTGTAAATGAATTTTCACCTTCTAAAGCGGGGACATTAGTTTTCAAATTGAAAATAGTAAAATTTTTCCAATGTTGGCTGTTTTTAATAGATGTCGCTACTAACTGACCGCGAGAAGCCCTTCGAGAAACTGGTAGAATTTGTCTAGTCGCCGCCCAAAATGATTACTTTATTGCCAAAAATATCATTATTACCCATTATATCGCGCAGAGTACGTTCAATTATATCTAAAGCTATAACTGGCGCCATCGGCGCTTCATCCCAGATGATAACATCAGCTGCACTTATAATTGCACGGTTCTTGGATGTCACTCTGCATGTTGTGTTATTCTATAAATCAAGAAGTAAATTAAAAGCCATGTGACATGTACGTCCACCCGGTAATAAAATTGCTGATATTCCTGTCCAAGCAACAGATAAAACTTTCTTAGATCTTCCTCTTCAAGTATGTATAATAGTCTTATAAAGGAACGTTTTACCTGTGCCACCAGGACCGTCAATAAAGAAACATTTTTTTGTTTCAGATACATCTGAAATTTTTTACTTAATATACTGTCGAAAGCACAATGTTCTCGATTGAGTTTTCCAGCCATCTCTGACCCTAAAGAACTTTCTAATGCTAAATTAATATCAACCACTTCATTATAAGTATTGCTGTAATCTGGTCCCGGCAAACCCTGTGATGTGCATGAAGAATTTTCATTTATTAATGCCTTTTGAATATACAAAAGGGAACAATTTTGTGCAATTTCTGCAGTAGCACTTTGACGACTAAAGTCTTCTGACATCAAATCTTTGAAATCGTTCCACAGCTGCAACGGATCTGGTGGGAGGCAATGAATCATTAATAAGACAAATAGGTCACGAAGAGCTTTGGGCATCATATACGTTGAAGCTTCAGCCATGCAACACTGCCATTCTCCAATATCATCGATGAGTCCTAATTCTCGTACTGCATCACGAAATGTAGGAAGTAAGACAACCATTAATAGTCCGCAAAGATTCAAAGGACGTAGCCCCAGTCACTTGTAAAAGAATAAGTCTTAAATGGTATAATTCTATATTTCTAGGAGAAACGGGGGACATGCGACCAATAATCTTGTCCCCGCCACATTGCCTCTTCTTCCACTGCTTATTGCTAGAAAAAACATAGAAATTAGTTAAATCCTGATACTTAATATTACATGCCTCATTATCTTGTTGGTTAAGTTTAAACCATGCAGTTAATGTTGTATTATTTAAGGCTGTAGAGTCCAACCAAATTCACCTGATGGAAATAACAATGGAAAAACCATCGGATCTAAATGTTTTGATAACATATTAATACGCTGGAGACCTCCTACATTCTTAGGGTGAACAGCAAAATCTACGTTTGGCGGTAACCTACCTTCGTAATCTGCTACATACACAATGGCGACTTCATTATTATTAGATGGAGCATTATATCTTCTTTGGTCATCTAACGAAGAACGCGTAGAGTAGTTGCGCATATGCCGGCACCTCTCCATCACTCTGCAAACTTCTAGACGTTCTATGATATACTTCACCTGAAATTTTTAAACAATACGGGCCTACACCTGGTATGTCACTTATTTGCACTCCGAAAGATGCAAATGCATTAGCACAGTTGTACTGCACATTTAAAATAAGATTTCGCATTTCTTCCTTCAGCATACACTCTTTGCCTAGCTTTTTTACGTTCCCGCTGGTCAGCATTCCTTCTTTCACATTCCTCTTCTGTTATGTTTGACAGTCTACGTCTGGCATTTCTTCTTTCATATTGTGAACTCGAATCGCATTATCAAATTGCCGCTTTGTGATGTTGAGTATTCCATCGGAATTCTGAAAAATAATAATATTTATGTATAATACGGAGAAAATGACACGTAAAATGACATTCGCGCCACGCGCTGTGAGTCTTTTGAGGTTATATGAGAGACGTTATGACGTTAATCTAAGGTTAAGTTCACTTTGCAGTTTAAATAAAATATAAAGCGTAATAAATGTTTAATAAATAAATGTTTTGAACGTTTATTGAAGCAAGATTAATGCAAAAACAATAAAAAGAAAAGCGTAAACGTATACTTACTGTCAATGTCATAAAGTGTCATTCTGTGGTATGACCAGCACAAAAATTCGTTGACTGCAATTACGTTGGCTGTTTTAAATACACGGATTCCACGAAAATATTTTAAAAAATCTATAAATTCCGATATTTTAATTTTCGATAATTTGGATTTGGATGTTTTTTGATATCAGTTTGTTCGTATTCCTATATTTTTTAATCTTTTTAATGTACTCTAAAATGTTTTTTTTTAAACTGGCAACAGAAATTATCCAAATGCAGAAACGACATTGGTTGGAGTAATTAATATATAGATATTTGTTGAAAATCAGGCTAGTAACCTGAACTACGCCGAAAAAAAATCAGTAATTAATTTATCAAAATGTTAACACGCTCGAATACAGAATGAGATTTAATTTTATATTCATATACAGAATTATTTTGAATTTTAATTGACATTAGATTAAAAATGTGTGTAAAAAGCGGATTCTCCAATAAAATTCGTCACGGAATTAGGTAAGAAACAGCGTATTTGAAATTTTCTTAGTATCTACGTGCAAAATCATAATCGTTTTATTTGAATTGTATTATAGGGAAAAAAAAATATAAAATTTTATATTACTTACATTAATGGTAGTCAAGTACTTAAGATATTATTAAGATAATAAATAATTCTATTGTTATTACTCTTACTCTATAACTATGAGTAATATGAAGTGTTTTGTGTTTTGGCGATTTAAATATTATTCAGTCAGAAGTATAAGTCAAAAATAAGTAAAAAACAATTCATTTATACTATTGATATTCTTTATTATTAAAACAGTTTTATCATACTCAGCAAAACATCAGTTTTTGGAGCACTCTGGAATACACATTGGTTCAATACGAATGCTGAAAAAAAATCACATTCATGATAACTTTCTTTTAAACGGAACTTATATTATAAACAACTAGTAAGAAATCTTTGAACCATATTAACGTAAAATTTTATTTATATTTAATTATATTTATATAAATAAAAAAGTAAATTAGGAATAATTTGAAAAAGCATAAAAAGACCCACATTTGGCAGCGATGAGTTTTAACCAAAGTTATCAGGACATTAAGAAATGAAAATATAGTGAGACAATCTTACAATAATATTAGTTTATTTAATAAAAATAATGTAAGTAGTCAGCTTTAACAACGATTATATGAAAGTAACATAATCACATAAATTATTACGAAACAAACCTAAGCAAACGTCATTATAAATCATAGGTGATTTTTCATTACAACACTTATTTTTTGGTCAGGTATTGAAGTAATTATATTTTCACGGAATAAAAATACACGCAATGTTTCTACTAACAACCGTGAAATAAATGTATGACAAAAGAGATACGAAAAATTAACCAAAAAAGTTGTTTTCGCCAGCATGTGCGATTTGCGTGCGAACTCGTATCGACGCAAAGCTAACTTCTAACTAATATTATATATGGACGGAGAATAAGTATGCTTGGTGTTTTATTCGCCGGAATGTGTTAGGTTTATTATATTGTCTATACCTTATTGTTTTACCTTATACCGCACGCATAAGTAACTCATCCAAGTTTCAGATCATTAAGACTGCTTATTTTCAAATATGCGGTTCATTTATTTAAGAATCGAAGAAACATGGAGTCGTAAGACATATTTTTCACAATCAAAATTCAAGTAGGTACATGGTGTAGGTAGTTTCTGCGATTCATAAACTATATATCACATATGCCATTGAATAATCTTGATCACAATTATTTAATGCAATTTCTTAATTTAACAGACCTATCTCAGCGTAGAATAACATCCGATATTTAATTTACATTTAAAATAATTCAGAGGCTTGTGAATTGTACTAGTTTGGTGAACGTGATTAATTATTGTATACCCTGATGGCACAAAACATCATCTTCTATTTCATGTTGATGCTTCTCCCTCTAATTTTATGTAAATTCATTTTTACAAAGATTGTGCAAGGTTGAAATCGAATTTATTTCAGTGGATTTGTTTAGTATAAATAGTATTGCTTGTCTTAAAAACAATTTATTTATTTAATTTATTTTTCATTTCTTTAGCTTTTGATTTCTTCTATAATTTATTTTTATGGCCTTAGGGTGTATAAATAAATTTATATATAATTTCTGTAATTTTTATATTGTAAAATTAACTGTAACACAACTAACTGTAACAAAAAATATATATCGTTAAATATTAATCTTTTGTTTTTTAAAATAAGTTTTTTGTAGAATCACGATTTTGATTTTTTCTAAAACAAATAATTCAGGATGTATCGAGGGTCAAAAACTGAGTGAATATTGAATTCCCCAAGATTCTCTTATTTTTTAGTATTTTTGACAGCTTTAGTAAGGTTAATCATTATTTAGCCTATTTTGAAAAGTAATTAGTCTTAATTGCAATCAGATTCTTCCATCATATTTTGCAAATTTCCATCAAATCCTACCCAATTTAAGAGGGTCCAACAATCTGAACAGAGCGATATTAATAATTTACATAGTAATTATTCGGCGGCCCACGGGCGGGGCGTGCTGCTTTGACCGCACGCGGAACACGGGCTTTAACGGACATAAAAAGACATCCGTCGGATTATCGTGTTAATTTAAGGATTAATCTATACATTGCCTCCCGAGAGGAAATACTTCTCCATGTTCATGTTTTAATTAATCCGGCAAAAAGGCAAATTGTATTTCAAAGATAAAGGATATTGGGTGAGTTCGGTTCAGCTTGGTATTTTACGTGTTCGACAAAGCGAGTGTTGCTTTAGTAGACATTCCGATTTTTGCGGTTCGCTGTAGGTTTATTGTTTGTTTTGTGCAATTCTTTCAGGCTCCTGGCTTAATAAAACAAATATATACCTACTAGATTTATTTAAAAATTTAGTTTGCTTTGTATTTATCGCCAGTAAGAAAAAAACACCGAAGTAGCTGAATCGGAGATATGGATTTTCCCTCGTGGAAAGTATCAAGTAAGTTAGTAAGAAGGACAGCTCTGTGAAATCTTTCAATTAATGAAAAGCGTGTATGCAAAAATTGTGACGTTCTATCCACTCAATGAAATGGCATAATAGCTAGATAATGTTTTAGCTGCAGTGTCGTTGACTATCAAAAGTAACCTAAAATGGCATGCTTCCATAATTATATTAAGAGAGTTAGTATATGTTTTATTATACACATTACAATGTGAAATGATTTTAAATTAGTATAGTTTGTATCTTTGTAAAAATTATATCTTGGGTGTGTATAATATAACTCTAATTGACTAATGAAAAATTTCAAAACTGAGAAGCCTCTTCCATAAACTAATTGTTATTAATCCATAGACGAAAGTATGATGGCGCCTTGTCCGCAACTTGCGGAATATAGTCTAATAGCTCCCTCTCATGTAGTAGACAATCTTTAGTAAGCAGACTTCCAAAAGCTCAGAATTCATGAACAGGGTTACTAACAAGTGATAACATGTCACTAACCCTTGAATTCAAAGCGACTACTAATGTTATTATTAAACAAAAACGATTCTTTCTTTACAAATAGTATGCGTAATATTTTTTCATAGTAAGTATAGATAATAACCCGATGATGAGAGGGGCTGCTCCTCTTGAAAATATAGTATTAATTTAATAACTCATATATTGTGTGTATATTACAAAATAAAATAAAACATATTTCAAATTATTTTTGTTACGTTTGGTTGGAAATTTTCACTGAAAAAGGAAAGGTGATTCCATAACCAGTTGGTGTTACCAAAAATATATTGATTTAAACCTAGTGAATTGCTGTGTTTAATTTTATAAACAAACAATAACCACAAAGTTAAAACTGATTACATTAGTTTAAATTAAGCTGTTTGCAAAATTTTACAATTTGGATTATTTTAGAGGTCTTGGCAGTAACAACACCTATAGTTATGCGCTGTCTGAGCACAGACCTCTGTCACCCGTCCCTTCTCCAAGAGAAATAATAATTGCGTCCACAGGGGAATGATTTGTGTAGCGCTCCATGTTATACCTAAGAAATAAATTTAGACCCTTATGATTTTAATCTTCTCGCAATATAGTGTCTGGTATTTTTAATATATTTATTTTAGATAACATAAATATAATCTATGTTATAAGTTTACATGTACGTGGAATCATATTTCTGATTGTTGTTCAGTGACCAGAATTCGTTTTTTTTCTATTTTTATTCAGCTTGGGTATAATTTTCAATATACTACTAAAGACTAAAAATTTGAAAGCTTGAATATATCGTCAAAATAAAAAAACTACAAATTCAAGTGACTATAAAACGTTTCGAAAGGTAGACCAAATTCTTAAAGCCAAAATGTAGAGCCGAGACGAGCTGAATTAATATTTATTTATTTATTAATAATACACACCCTGAATTGGGCTTTTGCAAAATACGAAACAAAATTTTTCAAATAGCATAACTATCTAAGTACACAGAAAAATAATACAAAAAATTTAAATATAAATACTGTCACGAGACGTGACTGTGTGAGACAAATGGAAAACGCTTAAGAAATGTAAACTTATATTTACTTCGCAAAAAGTCACTGGATATGAATTAACTTGGAACGCTGCTCTTTAATTTTTAGTAATGTCCACATGTTTTCGCTCCGTTACTAATTTCGCACTGGTTAAACGTCATTTAGACTCGATCCGCCACATGCGCGCTTGGCTTTTTACACCAACATGTTGATTTCGCGATTTTTTGAGAACATTCTTTACAATTAGAGCAATGCCTTAAAATTTCCAGTGTCTACGAGAATACTCCTGTTGATTCCAAATTACTCTAAGAAGTCGTAGAAATAATATATGGTAGCTAAAGAATATCCAGGAGTACAAAAAGTATTTGCCATTCTCAAGCCCAGTGGAACAACAAACAATGGAAGAGAAGTACTAAGAGAAAAATGGTGATCCTATGGGGACAACTAACTTCCAGAAGAGACACAAACTAATTATGATGTTGAGGTTTATTTAATAAAAAAAGGGGATTGTTCTTAAAAAACTTTAAAAATGAGTAGCTTGTTGGTAAAGTGGTTGTGATTCTCACCTAGTAAACCAGAGATTAGTGGTTCAATCCTTAATCCAGGACACTAGTAACATAGTCATATTTTCAAGCACAATTTATTGTAGCTTAATTAAAAAATAGTTAGTTTATTGATACGAAATGTATTTCGTGTTCGTTTGTCTATTTATTAAAAAAAATCGATCACGTCCGATTTGTCGAATAATTAATTAACTTTTTCACTCGTAAGTACCTACATACAGCAGTGGTAAAAAATGTCTATTGAAATCATACAAATGAGAAAGGAGCCCGACGCATGGAGAAGGCGCAAAACCTGTTTCAACTAGTCTGACTTGAGCTATAGGTGGAAACAATACAAATGAGAAACGGAGTATAATAAAAACTTGGTTTTTATGGATTAGTTTTTTAATAATTGTGCGGCACGTTATTACTGTTGTAATTTTAATTTTTTTCTTAATTGTGCATCGTTAAAATAAACGTACGAGTACATGTACATAATTAGTTTGAATATATCTAGATATCTACTTAACAAGTCAGCGCCTTATCACACTTAAATATTTGTAATTTTTTCTGATTTTTTAATATAAGTTTCTAACATTTACTTGGGTCCGACTTATTTACCACCAACCCGTATTTTTATAGTAATCACCCACATATATGATATTACATCTATAAATTTTCGTAACCATAGGTTTCACTTGAAAAGGTCGAAATATAATATCACGGTCTGCTGCACGTTCCAACAAAATAAATAAAAAGTTTTGAGATTTTTTCGACAATTAATAACTTTAAAACATAATCCTCGTAATAAGCTCCTCCATATATCCTATCAAATCTCCCTGCCCTATACAGCTTATCCGACGGTTGTTGGAACTAAGCGAATTAATCAAATTAAATCGCTCATATTACCCTAATGGCTTTGTCTTGTTCTTTTATACCTCCCTGATACATCCCTGGTGCGGAACATGTTACGGACACTTTAAAGGGCGGCCAGTATGTTGAGGATATCATGATGTCATGTTGTGAATATGTGTTAACTTTTTAATATATGTACATAAAGAATATGTGTTTATTTTTATTTTTAAAAATGTGATGCATGCACGGAATACGTGTCTCATCAATATTGTTAGTACAAAAATATAATAAAAAAAACTTTGTTTTACCACTAATTTGTTGAAAAATTAACTTTTTTCGGGGCTAATGGTTCCATTATCAGTACCAATACTACAGAAGGGATCATTGTTCCCGAATCAGTCTGATTTTTCAACAAATTCTTTGTTTATATGTTAAGTATATTCTTCTTAATTATATAAATAACGTTACCAAAACACATTTTAAAGTTATTGAAGAAAATATTATTAGTATTTATGGTAAGGTTGAATCTATGACAGGTGATACCAATTAATAAAATCCATACCAAAAGGAGTAATCTTCATGTAATTGTAATTGTTAACACCTCTTATGTAAATCCCTGTAAAATATTGTAAAATGAAATTTATCTTTGCTTATTTTACAATCTAGGCTGATCGCCATTGCTAAAAAATAACAAAAACGTTCAAACTTGCACTGACTTGGTCATGAACTCCTGACCACTGAATCACTAAATGACAAGTGTCAACTTCAAGAGCAACAAGCATGACAGTTGAGCTATCTATATCATATAAACTTAAAAATATATAAATGCTAATAATTATTTAATTGGATGAAAACATGAACTATGTTATCTCTACGTGAGTTAAATTATTATTTTATATTACTTACTCCAGTTTTTAAAGTATTAGAATCTTTTATCGAAAACATGATATATTTATACTATTAACGCCGAATCATTTTGCCAATACCTTATCAATGATATCATATGTGGTGTATAAAAACAAATGCAGCAAAATCCAAAAAAAAAATTATTGAATTCAACGAGGATTATTAATTCTGATTTAATTATTTTATAGAAAACGCAATCTACAAATTTTTAGGAAACATGATTTTGAAAGGGATAGATACTTAAAATTTAGAATTCAGTACATTTTTAATTTGTAATCCTCGGTGACTCCATTCAAAACATTTTTTAAAATTGTTTGGATATTGATTTTGTACCCCATACATTATATAATGGATTCATGGTTATCAGAATAAAATTTTTAAAAAATCGTACACAATTCAAAAATTGCTACGTCAGTACATAAATTTAATAGTGATAACTGTTCAGAAATTAATGTCGTTAATTTTTCCGCAAATTAAAAGTAACAACTATAGATCATTCTATTAATATATAATTAGGATAAGTTTATATAAATACTATCATGGATCTTGAGTGCGTGAGACAAATTAAAACACTGGAAACTAATTAGCGATTTATAAGTTTCGTGATTATTTATAAAATTAACAAAGCCACTTTACACGAATTAAACTTAACGCTATTCTTTAAATTACACTATTTCGCAATACATCACTCGTACATGAATACTTAATTATCGCTGGGAATGCTTTATATATCGCTCTCGCTTCTTTCTCGCTTGTAATAGTCGCATTTATTTATTTTGCCACTTAGGTAAGAATTCACATTCTTATTTCGCTCGATATCTATCGCTTCGCTATTTCTCTACCGGGCACACCCGGACGTCGTGTCATGATCCGCGACGTAGTCCCAGTATTTATACCCAAAGGCTGTTTTTTCGAACACTCTGGAACATTATTTTCCTTTCTGGTGTTTAGGGGAAAGTTCCCGTCGCTTCTAGTCTGTTATAGACGTTTTAATTTACTATTTATTTATTTACAGTACTATTTGAAGACAATTTTTGTTGTTGTAGATAATTTTTGACTATTCTAGAGCCTTCCAGAGTGTTCTTCCAAAGTAACATTACAAATGATTCACGCAGTGCGCTGTTCCTTCTGCTTGCCATTTCATGACAATACTTTATATCGTATAAATACTTTTTAATATAAAATTTAAAGTCAGTTTATATAAAACAGGTATGTCAATATAATTACTTCCCGGAATTCAGCTTAAAAGAACTAGTCACTACTGTCGCTTTCAAAGTCCTCTCCTTGTGTATGTATATACAAACACACTTAGATGGCGTTCTTACTTCTGAAAGTATGCCTGTAACTAATTTTCTGTACCTACATAAGGCTGTAGAGTATCATATTTTACTGTGGGATTTAGTTATATAAGAAAATCTTTTTCCATTCAACGTAGCTTATAATTTTACAAATAACTAAAAATCGCAGGGAGCTATGTCAGGTGAACAGACAGAAGGATATGATTATATTCGCTTTTATGTCCAAAAGTATCTCACATCATAGTGATGTATTTATAATAAGTCATAAATAATGTTCATATAACTAATCACAATAATAAATATCACAAAAAATAATATATGTACAAAATTTTCTATGTAAGAATTTAACCAGATGACGCAAATAATGATGAGATAAGTATAAACAGCAAAAATGTATAATTCTCTATTTAACAATTTTCATCATTAACGCTACCAGATGGAGCAAATATTAGGTGTAAAATATTAGTGTATTATGGATTATGGAAACCAATTTATAATGCCTAAATGTAAAACAACCCAAATGCAGCATCACTATATTTATAAAGCCAATAATAACTATAATAACTTATCTATCGACATACGATGCATCAGTAACCTCTCAGAGCAAATCAAAAAAATTAAAATTTTCCTAAAATCAAACATAAATTCATAAATTATTTAAACCTATAGTTTTTTTCTCTCCTCCTCCTCCTATACTTTCATTATCAATTTACTTTTTTACTGTATTAATAAATAACTTGTGTACACTATGTACCTATATATTATAACAAGGAGTAAGAACTGTGGCTCCCTCATCAGACTCAAGAGCTTCTCTTTACTGATGAGGTCAACATGACTACCAAGTATTTAAAAAAAAATGTTTAATCTGATATGTTATATATAAGAACTGTATTTGTACCATAAATTAAATAAATAAAATAAATAAAAACAAAAAAAAGTCACCAAAAGTACATAATCTCTACTTCAATATCAATACTACCGCTACCATGACGCTTGATGGTATTGTACTCGAAGCATTAATTTGCAGCCAAAATATATAGATTAAGTATATTTTTGACGGAATACAGCTTGTATCAATATTAAATTTCGGATTTAAATTCGTTATTGAAAATAAAAGACATATAGAATAAATGAACACTTTAATGCCTCACGGTGAACGCACAATGACTGCTCTAAATATAAATCGCCTATTTTTACCCCAAAATGCACACGCCGATATCGATAACCTTCTCAGTAGCTAATTACGTCACAGGCGACACGGGCAACCATGCGGCCATTGGGGGAATTCAATTATCACACCTCGTACAGGTGTACTACATAAAAAACTTTTCAACAATGGGTCAACACTATAATTTTATACTGTGTGGTCATCACCTCTTTTTGATATTTCTATCCTTTCAAGACCTGTTTTATCCCCACACGTCATTCTTTATTTCTCAAGAGCATACGTACAGTCATTACATTGAGCATAAGTTGTAATATTCAATATTCATTTGTAATTATGATAGGAATATTCCACGATTGGCTATTATAACACGCTCAATTTCGATTTACTTCGTAGAAAAATGGGAGTACTGACTGCATGCCACTACTACTAGTGTTATATATATATATATATATATATATATATATGTGTGTGTGTATGTGTGGGGGTGGTATCTTGTATGCCTTTAAAAAATACTTAAATAATCCATTTATTATTTATTTATTAATGATACAGGTCCTGAATTGCGCTTTTAAATGATATGAAACAAAGAATTTTCAAATAGCATAGCTATCTACATACGTGAGAAAAAATCACCAAAAATTTAAAAAAAATTAACAGTATGAAATAAAATTATGCAAATAATGCATTTATTAGAAATTAATATGCACAGAAAAAAGATTTTAATGTTTTTAAAAAAAAGTATTAAATTTAATTAAGGTGCTTTTCAAAATTTTTCGTTTGGGAAAAAACCTTGTTCAAAAAATTTTAATTTTAGTCACTACTCGAAAATTAATGAGATTCGTTGCTCAGAAATACTTAAGTCAGAAACAAGATTTCGTCAGGTTCTCCCATCAATTTTCAGCTGTATTTTGTATGGTGTAGGGAAAGTGATTTTTTTTATTTCACCTTATCTGTATACTATCAGAAATTAATAGTTAAAATATATGCGTATATCTTGAAAAATAAGTTTTTTAAAGAAAAACAAATCAAGAAATATAGTAATTATTATTATCAGGTTTAACTTATTTCCCGGATAGGACATAAATTAACAAAAAATTAACAAGTATCGAGAGGTTTTATTAGTATATCACATAATTTTTATGAACACTAAACCATGAACTAATTCGCAAAGTCGAAGCTTTTGAGATGTGGCTCCATAGACGCATATTGAAAGTTTCATGAGTGGATGGAGTGTTGAATGTTGTAGTTCTCCGGCTTGTGGAATGGACCAACAAGTGCTGCAAACTATCAAGATAAGAAATTCGGAGTATCTCGGACATATGAGAGTGATATGTAGGTTTCTCTCAAATAATCCGCGTGAGGCGCAGATTATGCGATGCACTGCGCGAAGCGACCTTATCAACGAGATGTCAAGTAAAGTAGCGAGAGTTTCAAAAACATAATGACAATTATATTCACAGGTTTATTCACATTCACAAGTATTCAATTAATTCTTACGGTCTAAAACAATATTACTAACTTTATAACTAATTTTAGCCTAAACGTTAAGAGTAACAACCCCTCCCCACATAAATTTGTCGTGTCTTTTCACATTTTTGTTCAAAAAACATCACAATAAGAAAAACACTTGTTGTCACTATTGGAGACTGGTGGCTGCGGTCGTTAAGACCACGAATGGCTTCGCACATCAAGCCACGCTGGTCGCGGCAAACCGCGGGGAGCGCACGTGGTCCAGATCGCTAAAGTACGTGGCGTCGGTCCTCCTGTCGCCGCCGAGCTGCAGGAAGGCATCAGGCCTTCCTTAGGAGCGGCCATCGCCTGGGTGATCCGAGACACTGCAGGCCATCTCTCCTCAAAACTTCTTCTTGGCGACGGCCCACGATCTCGAAAAAAAATGGGGGCGGCTGGAGCGCCTGCCGCCGAAGGGGCTGCCGAGGGCAGGAGCCCGGGCAGCGCAGGCTGCTTCGTTGACCGCGGTTGGAACTGGACAAGGGCCGGGGCCTGGGTACACGGCCCAATCCCTCTGTGTGCGCGGGGGGGAGGGGCAATCTCCTCGGGGCGGTTAGCTTTGCCGCGCGAAGTTTTACAATTAACTTAACATATTTAAAATAAAGCTTATTTTCTTATTTAAAAAAAGGACGCTATGCGGAACGTCACATCATGTAGGTCGCGGTCGCATCAAGAGAAACAAAATATAATCTTAGCGGCATCCAGGGGAAAATAAATAGTAAAAAAGCGTAGAAAGACGCCACATCTCATGGCTGTGTAACTTGAGGGAATGGTAAGTGTAACTCGACTGAGTCATTTCGTGTGGCGGTAAATGAATTCGTAATCGCCAAAATGATCACTGACGGTAAATGGGGTTCATTTAAAAATTATGCTGATTTTATTTTAATCGGTAGGTCTATCCTAGTCTCTACTTTCTGATATCTCATTTACTGATTTACTCCTTTATTTGGATTTATTAAATTCTTAATAATGAACATAAATCTTGTTAATTATTGAATAAAAATGTAGTAAATCTTTTTTTATTTAAAAAATAAATAAAAAGTAAAATATGTGAACTTAATAAAATAATATATAGCGTAAGTGACATACTACTAAATACGGGAATTTCATTCTGACTGATTTCATTTCAACTCCATAAATATCCCACGCATCTTGAGATTGATTGAAATCGAATAAGATTGATCCAAGTGAAATGGAGCTAAAACGAAATTTCCTAAATTGGCAGTACGCGAGTCACTTACACTAAATGATTTTTTTTTAATTTCACATGCTTTTCTTTTCTATAAATGCTAAACATTTTAATTAATAATAATAAAAATCAATTAAAATTTCAAAATGACAAATAATGGTGAACGACGGTACAAAGGGATAATGTTTTTATAGAACAATTATAATCAGGAAAAAGTGTCCAAACACATAGAAGTAATTTTTATTTTCCCAAATTATTCATTTGTACTTTCATGTAGTCAACCCGTATATGATAAATACCTTTTCAAAATATCGATGAATTTTCACTTCATATTCAGATATTTGAGAAGGATTAAAATAGAACAATCGAGTTATTTAATTCAAATCAATTTTTTTAGAAAAAACAAAATGTAGGTATAGGGTATAGGTATGGGATTTTTTTGCATTGAGTGTTGGAAGATTATAATCCTCGTTTTTTTGCATTGATATCCTCGTTTGTTAATTCGTGAACTTTTGCCCATGAAGGATAATTTGTTATCAGTCATATTAGTTCACCGTTGATTTTTGTGGAAATATGTCGTTTACGTGAGTAAGAAATAGTAGAGGTCTTGGGGACCGTACCTTGGGGGACTCCAAATTCACTTATTGGTGGATTACTAAGAGATTCATTCGATTTGACTATTTTAGGTCTGTTCATTGAGTGGCTTTTTATCCGTTTGGGGCTGTGTGGTCAATCCCGTTTTCTTTTGGTTCTGGTACGAGTTGTTTGTGGGAGATACTGTCAAGTACTTCCTTCGAATCAATGATGATACCTATGCAATCACTTGATTTGTCCAAATTACTTTGTATAATGGTGAGTGTTTTGCGATTACGTCTTGTGTGCATATTCCCCCGGTGAACCCGAATTGATTATCATTTATTGTAGAGTTGGCTTTTGTGATTATATTTAGTCTCTTTTTGGCTGCTTATTCAAATAATTTTTCATATATTAGATAAATAATATATTACCTCATCATATCAACACATCAACCCTGATAATGGACCCTGTAATGAGATTCGAAATGTCGGCTAGAAAGGTCATAATAACACGGCATAATACCCCAGAAGACACAAACCAGAAATATATTACCTATTCTCATTGTTTGTTAAATTAAATTATACTACCAATATGATTGTAAGTGATTATCCCTCACCTCACACAAAAATCTTAAATTTTTTGATGAGGTTTAACATATAATAATAATTTGATTGTTAATATTTGCTATTTATCATTGTTATAAAATAAATCACTTATATGAATTACAGTGTAAACCTGTAAAGCAAAAAATTAAGAGGGCCTATATAAAAAGTGGTAATAATGCCGTTAGTGTAGTACAAAATATACCTATCTGGGGCAAAATTATTTTGTTTAATTTGAAACCAGCTCCGTTTTAGATACACATCTAATCATCTTTGCTCTACAAATGGAAAAGACATTTTACTTGCGTAATTTGCCAACTGTTTCGATGCTTGATGTTATGTTTTAATTAGAATTTACAACCTAACAGCACAATACATCATAATACGAGGAATCAATCAAGCGTATCTTTCAGTCAGATTAATTATTCTGGATGACATTAATATCTTAACAATGTAAATATATACAATAGTCTCGGAGAGAAATAACATTTTCGCTCTCATAATAGTAATAAAATATTTATTCTAGATTGATTGGCTGGTGTTTACAAATTCAATCCGCCGTATCATGTTATTACACCCACATAATAAATAATTAATTTTCTTACCGGTCATACCGGTCTGATAGTAAAATAATTAAAAATTGATATGTTTCTAATAATTTTTTTAACAATTAGTGTGAATTTTATTTTTATAATATAAAGGTGTAATTGTCATCATTATTAGCCAATCTTTTTATGATAAAGTAAATAATGAACAAAATAGAAAAGAGTGTAAAACTGATCTTAGCATAATTAAAAGAATAGAAATTCCCAATGAAGTGAAGAAAGTAAAAAAGTATAGGAAATTCAAAACGAAACTAAAAAATCAACTAAAGAAATCAATTATTATTATTCAAGAACAATCAATATATACTTTTAAATGTAATTACAATACCTTTCTAATTTTTAAAACTCAATCTAATGTTTGTTAAATAAAATTTTTCATACGTTATGTCATATTTCACTATTCTAATATGACGCTACTAATGATTACATTAATAGTAATATGTATATATGACAATGCACCCCAGTATTAAACACGAGAATTAAATAAACTTGTAAAGGTGGGTAAGCGTTAATATACTCATTCTGTTATTCAAATATATGAAATTTAATTAACATACTTGTACAATGTAATAAAATAAAATAAAAATAAAATAATTAAGAAAGGTCGCTCAGGTGGTAGAGGCATATTGAGAGAATGAATGAGTAAAGAATGGCAAGAATGATAGGTATATGACGCAAGTGTTGACGGCGCCAGAAAGATAGGATGACCACGGAAGATGTAACAAGACCAGATAAATCAGGTGCTGGAAGACAGTCTTGTTAGGAGCCTCATCAGTCAGTTCGATGCGAAGATGTGTATGAATGTTGATTAAAGCGAGAGTTACGTGTCAGGATAAAAGTGTGGCACTCCTCCTCCTCTCTGCCTACCCGTCCAGGGATACGGCATGTTAGTTTGAAAATCTCTTCGAGTGCCTCCCACAATTCTCTATCCACTAGAATTTACTGTCAATTTGATGTTTCGTTCGTCCACCGGGTTCTAGGTCTCTTGGTCTCTCGGCCTGCTGTCCATCCTCTGAACGAATATTACATATATGAATAATTATTGCGTACTATATTTAGACGTATTCATCGTCATGATTTTTATATCACCCATATGGAAATAAAAACATTTGTTTTTTAATTATCTGAGACGCATTTCGCCTTATGAGGGCATTATCAATCTAAATATTTAACATTCAACAACTAAATATTATTAATTTAAATGTTTTACATTTAACAACTCCAAAACGCGTCTGAGAAAATTAAAAAGGTAGAACTTAAAAAACAAGTGTTTTTATTTCCGTATGTGTGATTGTGGAGTTCTACAAACTTACCTCTGAAACAATAAATTTTTGTATCACTTTTAAATTAAGGTCTCTCGTGACTCTGCCACTCTATGTCATCTACTTCTATATCTGCATCCATTTTCACATTTTTTCAAATGAAAATATGTTGTATTTTTTTACAAATAAAGTAATAATACTATTTTTATTAAAAAATAACTAATTTTGTATAAAATGTATAATTATGTCATACCATAAAATTAACGTAATTCTAACCAAAAATATTTAATTTTTGAGTCTATTAAATTTAGTAATAAATAAATAGTTTTCCCTCTCTCAAAACGAGTTGTTCTGTTTCAACTTATTAATATATTCATCTATTTCAAATATTGCATATTACTTAACATAGATTTTTTGTAACAAAATAAATCAAAAAAACATTTTAAATCTTGTTGTTTTGATATTTTAAAAAAAGTCTCGTTATATATAAAGAATCAGAAAAAGAGAATAAAATAATAAAGGTAATAGAAAATACTATGTTATTTTCGTATTTTTAGTTCTCCGTAGATTCGCACGCCTTCGAGGATTAAGAATGAGTACAAAGAAGAGACGACTTGACTGACGACTTTAGATAAACAGAAGGATTAGTTATTTTTCAATTTCATTTATTATATGAGATGTATAAAAGCAAAGACAGCAATATCAAATAAAAATGTTTTGAAAACAATCACAAGGGATGACCAGTTTTACCAGATGACCACAATACCGGGTCCAGTTGTAAATCTAAACTATTCAGGAACCCACTCCAACGCACAAAAAAAAATTCATTAAAATCTGCCCAGCCGTTTAAGAGAAGTTCAGTGACCTACACACGTACAGAAGAATTATATATGTAAAGATCCAATCTCTATCCTTTCGAAAACCATATTTTTTCATACCAATATTAAAAACAAAGCAATATTCACTTCGAACAATCAACCCCCAAAGATGAATGACAGGACAAAATGGCCGCTTCGTACTAATGTGAGAGTTGATATCAATTTCAGACTGAACAGACTTGGTCATTATTGGCCTTAATGGGTTTTGGAAAACCTTAAGGCCAATAATGACCAAAGTACCCAAATTTAGATTTTGACTTGCCAGACCTCACTTGGTAATAAGCTTCCGATATGAAGGGACCTGCTCGCACTGCCCCTCGTGACGGAAATTTATTAACAAGACACCCTGAAGATGCCTGTTGTGATTCAGGCGAAACGTCGGTTAACGAATGGTCCTTCTGAGGACCAGATTTTGACGCGGTTTATCCCCAAAGAAATTAATACTAACATATATATATATATATATATATATATATAGTTTTTTAACTTACCTTCTCGAAATTTTCTTGAGTAGTAACAGTTTTTTTTGTATTTTTCTCAGAAACACCTCAGTGGGACATTACTTTCTTTGCTTTTATACCCCTCACATTACGAATACTACAACACACAAATACATGACGTACTTTAGACGTTAAACAATATGTTATAATTATTAATATAATTGTAATTATTTACTAATATTCGTGATTGGTTTCAACTTTCCTGATGGTTTAATTTACTTTGAGTAATTACATGAAAACGAAACCCTTACCACAAATGGAAAGTAAATAAGGGTGCACTCAAACGAATTCAGTCCTCGCAAGCTTACAAGTGTCAAATGTTGAAGTGGTAGCGCACATCTAATAACAATTTATTTAATTCGCAGTAAAACTGGGAATGTTAACATTATTTAGTACATTTTTTCTTTTCCTTAATACTTTTTATCTAATTTTTTAAAAACTGCGTATGCAGTATATTTGCAAAATACATTGCAGAGTTCTTTAAATGTAACATTAAATCCTTATTAATCATACATTACATTATTAAAAAATCATTACATGAAAACCATCTTTAACAGGTTATATACAGGTTGTGATATTTATTTAAAATATTTACTTTTTTATTTTGCCGGTTTTTTTTTAGTCTGGAAATTATTCGTTTGTGTCATGAATTTGTGTTTTGTTAAATATTTGTGTTTTAAATCTTCTACTCCATTCTACTACATACTACGTCGTGCTTCATTCAGAGCCTCACCCTGATCATAATATTCTGGACCATTCCACGCTTTTCCTCGGAGACAGGGCAGTTTCTCCAGATTTTTCTACACTCTGTCAAAATCTGGATCTGTTAATGAGCCGTCGTCGACAATGTTCAAGAAGGTTCTAAAAGGTTCCAAACAGAGTGGCGGAGTGTGTCGGTGAGTCTAGAAGGTTCTAAAACGTTCAATAAAGTTCTCGAATGTTCTGGAAGGAGAACGCTGTAGAAGATTCCCGAAAGTTCTCTAACGTTCCAAACAGTGTGGCGTAGTGTGTCTGTGAGTCTAGAAGGTTCCAGAACGTTCAGTAAAGCTCTAAAATTTCTGGAAGGAGTAGGTTCTAGAAGATTCCTAAAAGTTCTATAAGGTTTCAAACCGAGTGGCTGAGTTCATCAGTGAGTCTAGAAGGTTCCAGAGGATTAAGAGAAGGTTCCAGAATGCCCTAGAAAGTTCTGGATGGAGAAAGTTTCAGAAAGTTTTATAAGGTTCCAAACTGAGTTGCAAAGTATGTCAGCAGTTTAAAAGGTTCCGGAAAGTTGTCTGGTATTCGTCCTTACCTATATTAATTTAGCCACGGCAGCACAGAGAGCTGGACTCTGAACTTCAGGGCGATGTTTTCTGTGGGTCCACGAGATCTGCACTCTCATACGGGGAAAGGGTATCGATTTAAAAAGCGACTTATGGTAAACGTAAGAAACATTTATTAATACTAGATAATTTTATATTATTGATCGATAATTCATAGGTGACAGAATTGAAATAGCTAAAAGAAATAACACATATAAACAATGAACAATTAGTATACACAGAAAGGGATGAGATAAAATATTTGCGGCCTCTGACGGCCGTCCGGGAGATGGGATATACACAATTTTTTAGCGGGGAAACACACCCCCTTGCAATCCTGATACAGAGGTTATCGATCAATCGACCCCAAAGTAAAAATGTCAGATGTCTCTATACTAGAATAAATTTTTGCATGAACACATTATATATATAACGATGAATATACAAAGAAGATGGAACAGTCAAGCTTAAACTTAAAATTACACGAATTCACTGTGACACGACACTTGGAGAAAATAACACTACGAAGTACAGAATCTTACACTAAAACATGGATTTAGCATAAAAATTAGCCGGGGTAGGCTTCGCGCGGGGGCGCAAAACCTTGGAGATGGAGATGCTGGTCGCAAATACACATGCAACCAGTAGCAGGAGGAAGAAAGGAGAGCCTTGTCAGTAGCCAGGGTAGAATTCTGGGGTACAAATAGTTTACCTTTAACATAAGCCGACAGAGCATCGAAGATGAATCGGCAAGTCGCTGACGTAAGCCTTGTAAGCTGCCTATCGTCCCGGGGATGGCTAGTCGAAAGCGATGTTGGTGTAGGTATTGAAGCCAGGGAATAAACGGTTTATGAACACAGCGTCCTTGGCTGTGAAAACACACACCGAACCACAATAATAACTATTTCCGCGCCGTTTCTTATATCACTCCACACTAGGAGATGTTAATAATGCTAATCCGGTAATTCTGCCATTACTTTTTAACGCACCGAAAGAGACCCGCCTGACGCCCGAGAGAACCAGCAAAAAACGCGCTGGGGGTTGTAAAAACACAGACAAAGCGGCTTGTATTCTACTTTTTCGCGCGGCAGAAATATTATATTTAATATAAACGTTGTTTTTTTTTAAGTGGAGTCATCATAAGTAATAATTAAGTGGATGTTGTAAAAATTTGGATTGAAAAATAGAAACAATTTAAAGGCAGAACTAGAATTTTTTGATAATTATATTGGCGGAAATAACTTTTTGGGGGTTGAAGGCTAAAACAATAGACAAACGGATCGTTTTGTTCTTAAAGCGGATGCGTTTACTTAGGCGAGAAAGTTTCAAGCTCGCGTTGGGGGCAATTTCGAACCTTAAAATTTAGATACTAAATGAGATTTCATATGAAAGGCACGCTATTTGATTTTTTAATATAAGAGGAATTGGTGGTGAAAGAAAGACGGTTAGGGAAGGGCGCAGGCTGCTAATGGAACGATAGGCATGTCGTTACAAAGTGCTAGAGGATTTGAGAATGCTTTGGAAAGTTCTGGAAGGAGAAAGTTCTACAAGCTATCAGAAAAATCTTAAAGGTTCCAAACTGAGTGGGGGAGTGCGTTGGTGACTCTAGAGGTTTCAGAAAGAATTATAATGCTTTAGAAGGTTTTGGAAAGGGAACGTTCTAGAAGATTCCAAAAAGTTCTATAAGATTTCGAAATGCTCTAGAATGTTTTGGAAAATTCTCTCTAGAGTGTCATGATTGTGCGCTAAAATATCTGTTGATATTTTGGCAAAGCAAAGACGGTCCAGCAAGGCAATCCAATCACAGGTGCCGAAACCAGCAAAAAAGAGACGTCAACACAATTCTCTGCTTACTGAATTACGGTTAACTTTTTTTTTGAACGGGGGCATGGCTACAGTTAAGGTGGGGGTAATTGACAAGTAGACACCGAAATGGGGAATATATCAAAGAATGGGTTATTCATAAAATTCATGTGGTTAGTGATTGTACTGGCTTAGTTTAGTTCAGGCATTTCTTGATTTCTAATGTTTCTAATTTTTCTAATCTATTATTTAAATGGAGAATCTGAATACCGTTTTCACATCTTCATCTTTATAAATTTGTTTTGGTTGTTCAAAATAATGTCAATAAAACTTTACAGTTCATAAATCAAACCGACTTTGCTTTTTAGAAAAATCCGTCCAGCATTTATATCGATATTTCTAATAAATTTTTAAAGTGATTGGTGGAAGGGCTTCCTGTTATTTTTTGGGGTAGTAATTGGTTACATTCCTTACCCAGAGGGAGGAGAAAATAACTTTCTGAAACTGAGGTTGAAAAATTCTCGGAAAAAGATAGAACGATTCTTGAAACATTATTTGTTCCGCGATCTCTGTGTGCGCGTTTAGACAATTCTGGGTACAATCTTAGATATCATTAAACTCCCCATTCCACCACTTTATTTTTTTTCTTCTATTAAGTATAAAGTATATTCTTCATTGTACTTTTCGCGAAGTTTTTGTTCAATTACAACTTGAATTATCACTTTTACCAGAAAATCAATTATAAGGTTTAGAAATGTGTTAATATAAATTAGGACGCATTTTTGGATTAGAATCAAACTCAAATCAAAAGTTTTAAAATGTATATTATTAAAAGAATTTAATATAAAGTACAGAAAGTCATTTCTTTGGTAGCTTACATTACAAAAAATCGAGAGGTGTAAGGATAATAAATATCTATCGTGGGGGTAGGGGAAGAATGCGAGGGAACACGAGGGGATGTCGGGATAGTCAACTTTTAGAAGGCTTTCAAAGATTTTAGAAGTTAAAAAAGTTTACACACCGTAAATATCAGCTAGTTATTAATATGCAATTCATTGCAAATTTAACTAACTAACCTAACCTAACCTAACGTAGCCTTTAAATAATTCGAGAGAATTTCTACACGGATGAAACTTTTGTGTCAAGTCGTCCTTGCGCAATTTGAAATCTCATTCATTGTGTAATGTATAATAGCAGAATAACCATCTGATGTATTTTATAACCGTCATGTCTTTGAAAGTCGATAGTAATATTTCAATAATTTATAACAGTCTTTTACTTACCGGATGACATTAAAAAAGCTGGTGTCCTCTAGGGATCAGCGCCGGAACATATTATAGATTTACGATCCTGTTTTCATATTCTCTATATTATATAATGTACCAATGTTACATATTAATATATACCAATTAAATATGGCTTATTTTGTTTTGAAATATGAAAACAAAATCAGACAGAGAGTCCTTGAGGATTTCGAGAAAAAAAGAAATCATAAATTAGTAAAATAAAATAAAAATTCAGTGTCTTTGCAAAGCATTAATTAAGAGTTATATTAGTATTAATATGAATATAAATTAATACTAAATTAATTATGAAATAACATTTAACAATATAAAAAAAATAATCGTAATAATTAATTTCAATTTCAATTTATTTAACATAAACCAAAATATTTGTCACCTATTTTTGAAACACTTTAATAAACGAAATTGAGTTTCTGAGGTTAGTTCCTTTTTATTTTAACAATTAATCCGGTGATCGAACAAATTACACCACATCTTTTTTTAATATCATAGCCAA
>JADDOH010007120.1:0-11407 GCA_016648135.1 Agrypnia vestita
ATATATATATTGTTTAATCTCAAACGCCCGGCCATGACGACCAAGTCACCAACTAAAATACTGGGAGACATCAATACACTGATACATTATACGTAGTATGTATGGTAACACTCACGTTCATAACAATCCGATTGAATCCTTACGTGAGATCTAGTATAAGTTTCCGCGGGCCCTGTGAAATGGTATATTAAAGATCCGATTATTCAGTCATTATAAATAAACACGGGCTTCTCTGAATGATAAATTTAATGTAGCAACGCCATCTTTGAATTAACCTTCTAAGTTACATCACTGCCATCTGTGAATGAATACAAAACCTACGTTTTTATTTATTTTAAAAATATCTATTGTAAAGACCACAATAAATCCAATCATAAGCTTTTCTGATGATGGTTTATGTAATCGTAGCGAAATTTCCCTAAAGCAGTTCATTGAAAAATGACAGACCGAGTAGTGCATACTATACACACATAGCTATGTTAAAAAATATCGAACTTTTGGTCGGCAGAAACACACACACCATTCATTCATACACAACATACTTACTCTAATCTCCTTCAAAGTTGTCCCCATGGTAAATCATACACTTTTTGTTGTAAACACTTCTAAAACGCAACATTTGGAATGGTGTTCAGCTGGTGTTTCGCATATTGTCTTCTATTGATTCAATTTGGGTTCCTTACAGTGGTATTTTCGACTTAAAGAACTGCCAAAAATCTTCCGGAGCCATGTCGAAAGAGTGGTGATTTGGCCGATATATTGATCGAGAGGGAAACAGGAGGTGTGGCGGATTTGGACCGCGATTGTGATGAAAATCTGCCTATCATCATTCCTGTCCCTTTTGTTCTTTTGAATCTGTAACCTACTCGTAAATATCAACTCCTTCCACCTCTTGCCGCAAACGCCTATCTATAGGCAATCTCCGCTAATATTTTTATCAGGTTATGATCTGTCTACCGTTCTGATAATACCGAATCGTCCGAATTTGTCCACATCGCTTTTTAAACGCTTTCCACTGCATCTTAAATAATTTCTGTTCATTCATTTACTACCCGCATCTACAATTGATAATGAAATTGAAGAAGACCACACAGAGGAAAAATAGTGGCGTCCTGTTTGATTCCGCTTGTCGTTCTCGCGACCAAAGGTAAGACTTCATTCCTCTGTAGTTTAATTTGTTATTTATTTTGTTTTTTCCTCTATTATATATATCGTATCGGGCGTATTCAAGAAGAAAGCCTGAAAAACCCTCGCTACATCATAGATAGTTTTATTATTAAAATTATATGTGTGCAAAATTTGAACAAAATCGACCTAACAGTTTTTGAGATACCATCTCCACCAGTCTGAAAAAGAGAGTGTTGAGAAAAATGCAAAAGAATAATAATGTAATTCGTTTAAAAATTGATATAACTCCAATTTTTGGAATTTTTAAATGAATGACAACTGAAATTACCCTTAGAACTTGAAGCTATAAGTTAAAGCAAAAATAACCCAATTTTTTGAAAATATTGGGGTGGTGTAGCCCTCTAACGCCGAGAGAACAGCGCCTTCCAGCGTCTTGGTGGCCTTAGTGAAAGACATTTTCACGTGGAGAATCATGTTGTCTGATTATGTTGTTTGTATTTGTATGTAAATATAGATAGGGGTGTCCATATTTGTACCTACTTCCCGGTGAGGACACAGTATATCTGTGTGATTTTCTCAAGCTTGGGTGTTTTTGTGATGTGTTTCTTTACAGTAATTGAGTCGCATGGTCTGTTGTGGTGTTAACATTCAAAAAGGATTATAAAGCTAATTATCTTAATCTTTATCTGCATCTTATGCAGGGGTGATGTTTTTCTTAGCGTCCAATACTTCTTTTTTAATTAATAAAATAATACTATTCTTCTGGTAGGGCATGAATTACCGTCTTGTTGCAAACGTATCGTCATCATCATCATCATCATCATCATTTAACTGATCGTCTTATCGTTTAACTCGTTTAACTGCTGGATTATTTGGAATGCTGTCAGTGTATAGGCATTTGTCTAGTGCGTTTTTAGATTTTGTACATTCTACATTCTCAGTACATTTATTGACTACAAGTATATTTCAACCCCTCTCGGCGCACCTGCTGGCATTACCGCACCTCGGATGTCGATGTAATGCGATTCCTTTTATTAAGACAATAGATTCAACCCGCTTAGCGCCTCGCCGGTAGCCCGGTGCATTATTCACCCCCCTGAGGAGGGGGCCCGCGGGGCGCTCCAGCCGGGGCCCGGGGCCCGGGGCTCGTAAACAGGCGGCTCGGAGTTTTAAGGCCCTGGCCGCCGGAAAGCAACGAGCGAGCGGACCAGGTCTCTAAAAGATAGGTAGCATTAAAAAAATGGCTGTGAAATTTTGCATGTAAACTACAGAGGAATTGTAATAAAAGGATTCACCGTATAGATCTTTATAGAAGCGGACCGGGCTCTCTTCGATGTTCGATTAATGAAAAACAGGTATGTCCGCTACATATGTAATGAATGCGGTGTTATGCGGCCAATACCCTCAGCCATTGCCACTGCTCCTCGCGCTGCTTTTTTTACTCCCCAAAATATTTGTGTGGCAGCGTCGAAGACAGTGAGTGTTTACATTACCGCTTTATACTTTTTACATTCGGTTAATTAAATTGTGTGAAATAAATATATATATGTGAAAGTCATACCACAATACAGAAACCAGCAATCCGGGCCACACACACACAGTGGCAAGAATGCCACATAAGCAAATAGAGGCACGAGCAAGGCACACGCGCGAGCATTTTTCCACACACACACACACACAGCCGCACTTCAGGAAACTCCTTTGTTCATAAATCATATAAAAAGAGGCGAACACCCTATGTGGGCATATCAGTCTTTCATCAACCTCCGGCGGGTGGCCAGAGGCTATTGCATTTCGAATATCTATCATTGTCTTTGTAATCGTACACATGTATAACTTGTACTTGTTTATCGAGATAATAAAATCATAAAACATTCTACGCCTTTGGAGCTTTCCCGTCACGTGACGGGTGGTGACCGAAAAGCAGCTGCTCCAAAGTACCTCCAACCCCCGAATATTTAATAATAACTTAAAACTTAAATTGACTAAAATTAGTGTAGACCTTGAATTGTTTGTCTTTTCAACTCCACATAACTCTCTCGCGTAAAGTTCTTAAAATCCGTCCAATCCGTCTGCATATCGACAGCTGTCAAAACTCGCGCTGCCGGTCCTTCTGTAAGAATAAGTGCCAACGGAGGGAGTGCCGGCAGCGGTGTTGGCGTAGCACCGACAGCGCGAGCGACGTGTTCACGTTACTCGCGTTGCCCACATCGATGCTCACTTCCCCGCTTGCCGCCACAGCCACGGGCGTGGGCTAAGCTGGGCGTAAAGCCCGCTTAGCTTAGCCACTAGAAAGAGAAGCTACTTACAGATTCGAATATTACATATTCGAGTCCACGCCCCAACTCGAGAATAATAGATTACTTTGCATATTATATTTCATGGATCGGTTAGTGTGCGTCCATCTTCTTTATCAAGAATCTGTAACTAAACACTATATTCACAGTAGTATCGAAACCGGTCGACGTTAAGTTAATTTGTAATGATGTCCAACAACAAAATTAACACTATAAAATTAAAAAATATTTCTATAAAATTACTTCTATTCCTACCTGTTAAATTTTTTTTCAATGATAAATAATTAATACTAGTAGTAGAAGTGATGCAAATAAAATTTATAAATTGTTTTTATAAATTATTTTATTTGGTAACATTCAGTGATCTAAATAGATTTCACAGTCTTTTATATTCTCCTTTTCGCTCTTCTACGTCTGACATTTTAGAAGATGCGTTTTATTAGAGTTAGGGATATTACATCGCAATTTAGATCACTATGGCGTTTTCAGCAATATGCACACGATGAAAGAATAATCGTTGTCTTGACATAAAAATTTAACACTGCGGACATAGGTACGTAGTGTTTTTAAATATGTAACACCAAACCTTTAATCGGCCCAAATACATTTATTCATATACGCGATACACACTCTAATATATTTCTCAGCAGTTCCTTTGGTAATGCACACTTCACCCAGTTCGTCCCGCTATTGTGGGAAATACTTCTGGAACACATCTTTTGAATTTGTGTGCAGCTGGGCCGTCGCGTTCTGCACAATGATTCAATGAATATTGATTCATCGGGTATGCCTTTCGGGAGTATTTATACTAGCCAAAAATCACACGAAACCATATCGGGAGAGTAAGGAGCCTGACAAACCAGAGGAATGACGTGTTTGGCCAAGAAAGCCTGCAAGCGGGAGAGCTGGAAAAATGCGTGCATGCGCATGAATATCCCCTTCATATCTCCATTAAATGACACTTCCCGTGCTTCATTTGCTTAGGGAGGAAGGTTTGATATTATTTGAACACCGTAGTTAAATTGGCTAACCTTAGCTTGATAAGTAACTATCCTTTATAAATTCCCGTTTCTTCTGTTTCATGTTGGTTGTTTTCTTTTTAAAAACACTTATTTAAATCCTATAGATTCTGTCTATCCTTCATTACACAGAAGTTAACAGCTGTGTAGGTACATCTTGCAGATATGTCACACTCCCGGTATACCATAGATAAAGAGATTAGATATTCATCAACACATTCTACTCGATACCTCATTAATTTCAATACATTGGGATACTTACAAAGCCTTGTTAAGATTTTCTATAATCCTGAGTATGGTGAAAGTTTAACGAACACTTTTACGAAAACACCTCCGCGAAGATCTCAACAATGTCTGCGCGGAATTTTACGGCGGCTCATCGCCTCGCAAATCCCAGAGCCCAGGGCCGGAATCCAAGTGCAGGACGGCGCCGCTCCGTGTAATTGTAAAATAGTAATGTATTTTCCGGAGTACAGCGGGACCTCGGGGGAGGGGGTCCCCGGACTCCGGAACATCTCAAGTGGATCTTCCATCCGGAGTACCTAGAGATCAAAGTGTGTTGGAAAAATGTATGTGCATTCGGACGAATTGTACAACATACTTTATTTATTTACAACAGCCAAGTCTAGCATTACATCGTTAAAAGTCTTCAAATATTTAAACATCTCAAAAATAGACGAGCTACACGTTTGCTGGGAGGCCGGATGCATGCCTTTGGATGATATTGAATTTTTACCATTATCTAAAATCGATATTGAATTTTTACCATTATCTAAAATCTATCCGTTATTATTTTTTCAGATAAAATAGAAAAATTATATACTAGATATAACCTGTCAAAAATGACAAACTTTTTGTGTTACAGGTGATAATTTTTTTTAATGACAGTTTATTAAGGTACATATTTAACCACTATTTTATTGATTTTTTTTTGAAAAATGTTATATACATAACGCGGCCATTTTATGTTTTTTATGTTCTATTTCCGTAGATCTCCTCCTACCTGACTGCCATGCAACTTTCCCCGGTATACGTCTGTTCGAGAGAGAAAAGAAGATCATTTACTTATTTTGAAATTAAATATCTACAATGTAGCGTACGATTTTTTTAATCCCATTTAAGAAATTTTTTTCAAATTGCTTTCGATTTAAAAAAAAATGTTTCTTTACAAATCAGATAACTAGATTGAAGATATTTCATTTCATAATAAGTACATTATCTTTTCTGTTTCGAAGAAATCTGCACACGGGAAAGTTGCATTTCATTCACTGAGGAATAATTCTACGGAACTAGACGTAACGCAGCCATTTAATGTGTTTTCCATAATATTATATAAAATTGTAAACTCGCATTACCACAGCCCTGAAATTTTGTCCTTAATAATGTTCCATGTACCCAGTCGAACTACTCGAGTGCCGACGCCTTTTTACTGTGACAATACTAGAACAAATGCTCACTACAACTCGCTAGTACCTAGAATACACAGGTTAGGTAACAATTATACAAACATAGCGGACGTGTTTGGTTCTGGCCTGTCACAGTATAGGGGCGCGATACTGAGAGCGCTTCATTCCGCCATAATGTAAATTATATACACTTTCTTTTTTTTGTTTTTCTCTCTGTTTATATTATTTTTGCAAATAACTGTTATATACCTACATATGTAAAAACCTATTTAGGCGTAAATGAATGAATAAATAAATAAATAAATAAATATTGAATATACACCTTAATAAGTGCCAATAAAAAAATAATCACCTCCTTGTAACAAAATTGCCCAATTTATAACTAAATTTTACTCTTTCAGGGTGGATTATGCCCTCTTTAGCTACTACAAGAAAAAATATTGTGAAAACAATCCGAAATGTTTTGGTGTGACTTTTTCTACGATCTTTCTATGCCATCAGCCCTGATGATGGACGATGCAACGGAATCCGAAATGCTGGCCGGAAAGGTCATAGAAACTTAAACCGGAAGACTGAACGGCCGTAAAAATCTAAGAACTTTTTAAATTCAAAATGGAAACAAATTACATTTTATATTGACACACATTACAGTATGAATGAACTCACTGCTTTTGTTAATCCAAATTACATAATGATCTCAGATTGCTTGTATTTTACACAATATGCTTCAGTTTTTCACAAATCGCCAATTAAAATTTAACTTTCACGACATATAAAATTATCGCGAAATCGTAGTATGTTTGTGCTAGTGTGTAAACAGCCCCATATGGTAGCGTTAATTTCATTAGCGTCGTATCGGCCACGAGTTAAGGCTGTGAAAACAGCGCCTAATCTAATGTAATCTAACGTATTGTTTTGGTAGCGTTAGTGACGAACATTGTTACACAGAGAATTATATTTTGATCGTATATAGCAGGGGCGAGCAGCGCATACAAACAAAAAATCTATGCATTACTAGAATACTTACGCCCAGCGTGTGGCAGTAGAATCTTTGGTTTAGTTCTGAAACGCATCGCCACCATACTGCTTTTTTTTTTACGATTACTTAGAGCTACGATATTCTGAGTACTCTACATGCGGCTACACCGCCTAATTTACTACTACAAGTGCATCAGCTCTATAGCTTTAACACTTTTAGAAAATAACTTATTATTATAAACATCGTGTGTTTTATATATTACACTAATTTGTAAGGGTAAAAAAGTCTATGTAAAAAACCCTCTAAACATTTTACATGATATTTAAAAAGTTCAAATTAATTAGCCGCGGAACTTTATGTACAGTGCCGCCTTATTCTAAATTCTTATATTTAGCTATAGTAAATTAAACAACAACAAAATGAGTTATATTTATTTTATTTACATGTCATAAATTGGGTCACCACACTGCGAATAGCGCAATTGTCTTTTAAATCATTAAATAAATTTAAATCAAGCTATACAAATGCATCTTACTTGATCGACAATTTTATTTGGTGTCGAAAGTACGAAAGTCGAAGCAGTCGGAAGAAAAGGTCGGAGCTGCGCTGAAATAATTGAAATATCAATTTCTCCTTTTACTGATTTGCAAATTTTACTATCCGACTAAACATGTTATTTTCATGATCTTTCATTGCGTTCGGGAGCGATATTTAGTGTGAAGTTTGATGTTGCTGTAGGTGCTAGGTGACATGTTTATCTTGTAATTTACAAAGTTTATTCTCAAATGATGGATCTCAGACGCTGGATTCGTATAATCAAAATATTTCGCTTTTATTATTATTAAAAGAAAAACAACCGGCAGAAATATTTCCGATGTTAAGCTTATTTTCAAGTTTTCAAATAGATAAAGAATCATTTTCAATCGAGTGTTTAGAAAAACGAATTTTATATGGATAAAATATAGAATTATCGTTATAATTTAAACTTCAAATATTGTGAATAAATAAATAGTGTAACAGAATAATCTAAGTTTGAACGTATTACTGATTACTGTGATCTTATCGGGAATTTAACCCAAAACCCTCGGATTAGAATCTAGTATCATGCCCACTGAATCTATATTAATGTCATGTTAATCTTTCAACTAGGTAACTATTATTTTTGGTTACAAATGAACTTTTAAGATGTGATTTATTTATTTATTTTATTTTATTTGGGAAACATACAGTACAATTTTAATTTTTTTTTATATAATATCAAAAAAATATTCGTGAGTATGACCAGTAAAGTTTCCTCGAAGCTGGTAAAAAAACAATGATAAAGAATATGTGATAAATAATAAATATTTAAAAGATTTAAATTATGATAATGCATAAAATGGGAGGGATGGGGAGAGGGAGGGAATGGGATTCAATTAAAGAAGTATCAAATCAATAGTCATAAATGAGATTACGGAGTTTAATTTTAAATAAAAGCAAATTGTCAGTAAAAATGTCTAGATTATTTGTAGAATTTAACATACTGTATTTTGAGGTGCAACGAGTTACAAAGCAGTTTTTTAAGTAGTTAGTCCTGCCAAAGTTTGCGTAAAATAAATTATTTGAACGCGTTGAGTATGTAGGACAACTTAAACCTATTTGCTCTAATAAATAGGGCGAGTCAACCGAGTTATTCAAGATTTTATAAAGATAACACAGATCTTGTATGCGTCTTCGATATGATAGAGGAGGGATTTTATGGTAACACTCGATTTCTGTGTATGAGTTGAATTCTAAACGGGAACGGAAATTTAAAATATTGAAAAATTTGTGTTGGATATTTTCAAGTCGCTCACTGTATGTAGAATAATGAGTGTTCCAGACTTCTGATCCAAACTCCAGTTGACTGCGTACAAATGAAAAATATAAAGTAATTAATGTATACGTTGATTGAAATAAGTTTAACGTTCTGGCAATGAAACTAAGGAGTCGATATGCTTTAGCAATTATCGATTCCATATGTGGGATGAACGATGATGAATTGTGATGGAGCACCTACAAAATAGACCCACAAGCAAACCTCGCTTTACAATAACAAATTTTCAAAGCGCAGTTGAAAGAATATTAACAAAACCATCCAATTAACGAAAATAAAAAGTGACGAGTTTGATCTGGCATTGGTGGCAGTATTGCAGAACCTTACACGAGGTAATTATAGTCACCCCACTGGACATATTGCCACTGTTCATTTTAAGTTATAGACAAAGATCCAGTGACCGCCAGACTTACGTTATAGTATCAAACCTGAAATATTTTCTGTAGATGTGCACTTTACTAGGTAAGATGATTTGGATATTATGACATTTGAGTTCGGGGGATTTTGGCAGATAACGGGTGTACAGATGTACAAAAAAATTTGTAAGTGTGAAGTAAAATTAACAAACCTCTTTTTAATATGTTTAACGGGACAGTACTATACACTCGTGTTAACCAATACCAGACGCTATTTGCGGGTCATTTCTTCCACCGGACGCTTTGAAGCTTTATGAATAATCAAGTCATTTACAAGTTATATGTAGTAACAAATCTGAATTTTACATATTTTATTAGGGTCACTATTTAACAATATTGCCTGATACCTTATATATTAATGTTTTACTTACACATTTTTTTGTACTTGTTTCTCTATTATCTGCCAAAATCTCCTTAACTCAAATGTCATAATATCTAAATCTTCCTATCTACTGTAATGTACATTTAGAGAAAATATTTCAGATCTGATACTATAACGTAAGTATGGCGGTCGCTGACCCCCACTCTGTTGTAACCACACCTGAATCGTGGGCACAACGGGTACAGACATCTAGTATGCAATAAACACCGTGATCTCAGCTATTTCAAATAATCCATTTTTTTTAGCAATGAAAATGTTCACAAATGCATGTTTTCACTGCACGAAACGGAAAATCAACGAAAATGTCTTCATTGGACGTATATCGTGTAGGCTGGGTAATTTAATATCCTCTATCACCTCTGCGAAATATGCCATTTGGAGTTCAGGATACCTGAATATTATTATCAGATTATTTGCATCGGAGCACATCGTCCACTCCACCCCCGCCTGGCCAGCTCCGCATCCAGGATATAATATATTCCGTATCCAGGTGATGGATGCGTCGGGCCAGATTGTTAGTCGACACGGAATTAGATATCGTACACTCGAGTGGGCGTATGATGACATTATCACATAGCCGTATTCCTGCCTAGTGTAGGGGAGGATGGGGCGTGTTGTGACTAATTTATGAAAAATGGTGTTGTGGAAAAACTTTAATAATATTAGGTCCTTACATATGAAATTGACGTTTAGTATGGGAGGAACATAAAGCCGATTTTTTTTATTATAATATATTTATTTAATCAAAGTATGTACCATTGCTATCTATGCACTTTTGCCATCTCATAGGTAGTTCATCGATCCCTTTACTATAAAAACCATTCGGACGGGAATCAATAAAATCTTTGAAGGCGGTTTTGACTGCCCCATCGGAGTTGAATTTTTTCCTTTGCAAGAAGTTATCCAAATTTCGAAAAAAATGGTAATCTGTTGGGGCAAGGTCCGGAGAGTACGGTGGATGTCTTAGACATTCCAATTGAAGCTCCTCTAATTTGGTAGCCGTCTGTTGTGCAGTGTGTGGTCTAGCGTTATCATGAAGCAGCAGGGCCTAGAGCGATTAACCAGCCTCGGTTGTTTAGCAGCTAGCTTTTCCATCATGGTTTGCAGTTGCTGACAATAGACATCTGCCGTAATCGTCTGGCCAGATTTAAGAAGCTGTAGTGAACGACACCAGCACTAGTCCACCAAACGCTCACAAGTAACTTTTTTGGAGTCAATTTTCGCTTGGGGCATGGTTTGGCTGGTTCGGAAGGGTTCAGCCATTGCGATGAGCGCTTCCGATTATCGTACAGGATCCACTTTTCATCACAGGTAATGATTCGATTTAAAATCCTTCATTATTGTGCCGGTTGAGTAATGCAACGCAGCAGTCAACGCGCGTTTGTTGATTTGCTTCACTCAATTCGTGAGGTACCCACCTTTCAAGCTTTTTCACCTTACCAATTTGCTTCAAGTGGATTAAAACAGTTTTATCACTAACACCGCAGCCTGCAGCTAACTCGGATGTGGTTTGCGATGGATCCGCTCCACAATAGCCTTCAATTCTTCATTATCAACTTTGGTTTCCGGCCGTCCACGGGGCTTGTTCTGCAGGTCGAAATTTCCAGAACGAAAACGTTGGAACCAAAAACGCACTGTGTTTTCTTTTGCGGCACCGTCGCATTACACATCATTAATCCTTCGAGCCGTTTCTGCAGCACTGGTGCCACGGTGGAACTCGTACTCGTAAATAACGCGATATTTCAAGTTTTTCATTTTGTAAACTGAGTAACGCAAAGAAAAAAACAATTGAGGAAAAAACAAATGAATTATAATTTTCAAAACACAAATACATGAGTAAATAGCTGTATAACTTTGGATTTGGAATTCCTAACCAATGAGAAGATATTTGAGATCAAATTTGCCAGTACGGAAAAACGTCAATT